>WWPM01021059.1:0-22276 GCA_023279145.1 Glomeris maerens
GGTAATAGTCTATTTCATGGCACGTTCCGTGGACAAGTACTAGTGAAGCAAATGTCTCTTTCTTTCTCTCGCAAGTGTCAACATACTGCACATCAAGTTGCGTACAATACTCGACTAACCTTCTCCTCATGCGCAGGATAACCATGACGATGACCACGTTGCTCACCACCATCGTGGCCATTACAGCCGAAGGGATCAAGATGTCAGCTAGATTTTATGAGCCAAAAATCGAGCATCTTCACCCGACCAAGGCTCTCGCTCCAATATTACAGCCATGTCACTCACCCATCATGTAGTTGCCAGCTACCGGCGCAGCCAACCGTTGAATTGGAATGATAGGTTCTATGGAATCTTCCTCGATCTCAGCCCCTGTATAATTTCTCCATCGCTTCAAAGTTTGAATACCTGAATAGGTAAACAATATTCAGAATGATCAGTATACCCAACAGTTGACTCTATATACCATATAAACCCAACTCAAATATTAGTAAATCTTAAAAATAAGCTGGTCATAACCCATTTCCCTTAAAACTTAATTTCATACTAATTTAACCATTTCAAGTAATAATTAGTTTTACACATCATCCATTTCAAATGCTCTACTTGCGGAGACTTGATAACTACCCGGTCTCGAATACACTTAGCTCCTGTATATACAACCACATATTAGTGTATAATTTCCCAGCTGAGAATTTTCAAGTTCCCGTACTATCTTACAATTCTGTTCACAAAAGATGAGCACAAGAGGTCAGAGACCGTGCATGTTGTCACGAACCTCCTTGTAAATCACGTTATGTGAACAGGACCGTAAATAAAAGACATTTTGTACTCTTGCATGCCGAGACAGTTCCGTTCCAGCGGTTTCCATCTTGGCAGAACAAATACCGGTGACGTTTGTACGTGTCTATAAAGGCATGCTTGGCACAACACATGTAGTGGGCGCGGCTCTCGTTTCTCGTCACCAAATATCCATGATACGGTGGCTCTGGAGTTGCGCATCCTTGCACTATAGAAACAAAAACCATATTTGGCAAGTCAGCGTTCAAAAAACCAATTCAAATGCCCCAAACGTACGCGATCGACACCACGTACCACGATAGTAGATAAATATACCCCTGGCAGGCCACATGTCCCTACTGATAAATCGCAGTTTCACTACGTTGCTCATCGACATCCTTGTCTTCAAATGGGTAAGGGCCTGGCCACAAGTGTGCAGCACCTTCACATCGCCATCGAAGATTTGGAAGTAATCCGGGCAGTCGCTGGCCGTGCCAGGAGAAGACTGCAAGGACAGGTCCATGATGGTCAACATCACCGTTTGGCCGGCATTTGCCTTGATGAACCACACGCAGTCTAAAGGGCCCGGGTAATAGGAAGGATATCCGGGGTTGACAATGTAGCCTTCGGCAGTGTTTCCAGTCACATTCTCGTTGCAGTGTTGGATCACAGATGAATCTACAATAGGTGTGTTACATAATCATCAATAGGATGGTTTCATATGTAGCGAGCGAAAGGGCGTGCAAATCCGGTGCCATTCAAAGTTTTCAGCTGCACGTTTCAGGGTGTGGGGGTCCATTGGTTAGGGGCACACGACTGCTGCTTTATCGACAAGCGTACCGAACTTAATAACTTCTCAACACAAATTGCGCTTAAACGACTCCTTCCCTTTGGCACACAATCGTCTGTATCTGCCCAATACCATATCAAACAAGCTTGTTGGAGGGCATGCAAGGCAGCTGCCCTTTCTTTCATCATCCTCAAACCAGCTGCCAGAGACACACCACAAAGATTAATGCCTCTTTGGTGCACCATGCCCCCCACCTTTATTAGTGTATATCACACATGGACATCACAAGAGGTTCTCAAACTGAAACCATGATCACGACAGAAAGAGAACCAACCGTCTTCCCCTTCTTGCAATACAAATCTTATATTTTACACGCATGTATGTATAGAAAGATGTGGGTATTCCCTTGTAGTACTCAAAACCAAATTGAAACTTCGAACATTATAACTAAACAACCAAAGAATATTAAGCTATATTTAAAATTGAGTTCCCGCTATAGCCATAACTGAGCTTAAAGTGAAACAAGTGTGTATTAAATATACATATAAACTATTGTTACAGTGCTATAAATATGCATGTATACGTATATATACTTGGAATTTTCCAGAGTTATTGTGAAAGATATACCAGAGCACAATTTGGCACCAATGCCAAAATGATGCCAATTTAAAACATGCGTTTATAGCAAAATCGATACAATCAAATTTATAAGCTCTGCATGGTCAGAAAATGAATTTACAAACAATATACGCATGCATATAGTAGTTGTATTCAACTTCGTCCCATATGGTCCGATTGCATGTACATTAACATATAAAAACATACAAATTGCTTCTCAGAATCGACCTTGACAGTAAACTGCAATCCTAACTTCATTCTCTCACCAAATATGCAAGTAGGCCTGTACAACTTTCAACTAATCAGAATGAAAGTCGTACGACATAAAAAGAAGTACAGATTGCATCTAAAGTATTTTCCTTTACTTGTACACAACACAGGAAAAGTCACGTTTAAACTCCAAGGTCAAATAGCATTTTACAAATGATATTCACTCGTCATTGGGATCGACTTGGGAGGGACTAGCTATTATCCTTGCGCGATTTCCATTACAAATGAAGTTCACAGATCAATATATTAAAGGACCATACGGGCTGTATGAACGTGCAAATCAATTATGGGTGTGTGAAACCAAATGCGTATATACCCACATGAGGACAATATTCATGTTCCCATGCAAAGATTAGGCTTTTTACAAGAAGCAAAGGCTTCTTTTGTTGTTGTTCATGTTGAATATATGTTACCTATACATATATGGATTATATTACACAATGGACCCTCATCGTGCAGTCAGGGTTTTTCGTTTCTCTCGCAACCAGGGCAGTATTCGAACACCGGGCTTTAATCGAGACCAGACTGTAATTGCTTTCTGGCATTTGGCATGTAAAAAGAATTAAAAATCTATGGTGTTAAGAATTGCATACAAGTGGATGATCTAATCAAACATTACTTTCTTTCAAATGGGTGTAAAATAAGCAACGCATTATCAATTGGAATTATCCCCAGTAAAAATATGTTGCAGTTTTTCTGAAGTTTTTCTGCAGAAAGTTTGCAGATTTCAATCTTGAGAATTTCTATTGATTATCTGCAGAAAATGTTGCAATTATATATTTAAAAATGAAGCAAATAAAGACAACTTTTAAACAGAAGTCGATTAGCATACTTGCATGCTGAGATAATTTATTCCATTCATTGTTTCTATTATTTATGTTGAAATTTTAAATAGTGGTTTCTGCTGAATTTCTGCAATGACTGAAAACAATCCGTAGAAAATCTACAAATATTTGTACAAATCTGAAAAATATCTGCAAACTATTAATATATTTTCTGCAGACGATCTGCAATCGTAGTTGATTCTGGAATGTGCTGCAGATTTTCTACAAATAAATATTGATTTCTGCGGGTAATCCACAAAATTATAATAATTTCTGTATATTTTCTACAGAAATCTGCAGCATTATTCTGGTGCCTCGATTTCAAACCCAGTTTATCCAGCGACCTCGGTTTGAAACCTGGATTTATACCCGGGCTATATTTAAGTTTTTCCATATACCCGCCAAGGGCAGTATTCGATACCGAGCACTGTGGTAATCAGCATTGGACACATACCCAGTGCGCATCCATAGATGACACGTAGGACCCCATGACCGTAGCACTGTCTAGGGTAAAGGGTCGAAACGTTGAATTGGCAGTTGTTACGACCGCTGCACCTGCAAAACCCACAAATCTCATGCTTTCATTTGATTTCCACTAAACTTCAACGGCACATGCAATCATGTGTCATCATATTAATTGATGATGCAGCTTATACAGAGGCCTACATAGTAATTGAGCCTCAGGAGACATGCAGTCTAAAGTACTCCAATTAAAATCTCGCCTCCCATCAGCTCCAATGGGGAATACAATAATTGTGACACCCTATACTCATTATCACGTGTTATTTTTAGATGAACAAAGCTAAAACGTCATCAAATGTGCACTAGCCTATAAAGCTCGACATATAAAGTCAATTTCGAAACGTACAATTTTATATCCATTTTGCCTTATCATTTCATTATAATTGATTATTTCTCAACAATTTACCTGTCATTAACGAGTAGCCTTAAATCTTCAACGCACGATGCAGACTCTGCATCTTTCGACTGGAGAAGATCAAGGCTGTGATTGGCAGTTGCAAGTTGTGGAAAGCACCTACCAGGTCCTGGGCCAGGATAAAATGCCCCAGTTCCTGGATAGGTTCGAAATTCCGAACTATAAATAGCGAGTGGATTCTTCGTTTGACTGCAACTCAACTCCAGGATTTCATCGCTGCAACCCAGCGCTTCCAACTTCTCTGCAATTCAGAAAATTGTACAAAACAATCATTCACATTCGGGTATACCTATACATATTAAGACATCCTTTTACTAATCATCCCTCGATAAATTTCTATTTTGCGACAGGTGGGTATAGTTTAAATTTGGGAAACGGTGTAATTCCAATCTTAAGAGATTGACTTCACCAAGCGACCCCATCAGTCATATGCCATATACAAAAAAATTATATGCAATATCGTCATTTTAACACTTGTATCTGAACCGAGATGAAACAATAGCTACATAAAAGTCGACGCCACAAGTTCAACGGTCATTTTCAAAGTGTGTTTGGCTTATAGGCTATACATGATGTTTATCTAATGTCTTAAAGATGGCGAGCTTAAAATGCGAAAAACACCATGGAGTATGTACAGGTATCCCATGGGAATGCAGTGGAAGATGAGCATTATCAGGTAATCTGTTGGCGAGTAATCATCGTAATTAATGTTTCAAGGTGAGGAAGGCTGAAGGGTTCATAGGTCAAGGAGCGTGAAAACAATATCTAACCGGTAGGAAATCGTGACAATCGTCACGTCACGGCATCCGTGCATATGTATGTCTACTGAAAATTGCAAGGAGGGGCAAGTTGAGTTCCGCTTGCATGGCTCCTTCAAAAGGCCATCGTCTATTGGGGCGTGGGAAGAAGCTAGACATCTCTGGCAAAGTGCAAACAAGACCTTCACTTCACTTCTGGGTGCGGCCCTTTGCAACAACAATATAATCCCCAATCATGCATACACCGACACACAAAAAATGCTATTTCAAAGTGTTTATAATGCATATGGTACTAAGACACGCAAAACAAACCAATACAAAAAACACAGTAGCAATCCTTTATGTCTCAGCTCTCATGTCATATATCCAGGAAACACAAATTGGTTGTGATATAGGCGCTAATGGAACAGTAATAGCATGCTTACATTGGCAGGAAAATTGCACATGATCAAACAATGACGTCAGATTGCATGTACCGAGTTACAGACGTGAGATCACAGATTGAAATGTTTTTTTTTTCCACACAAGTCAAATAAAAATCATCGTTATACACAATATTACTTCCTATTCCTACCTAAATTCCTGATTATGAAATAAGGTCATCATCGCCTCTTCATCTAAAAAAAACCCTGCCAAAGCTCACGTACTGCACACCTTTTATTTTTTTAATAGTAATAGGTAGAGTGAAACCTTTCTATGCTCAATTCACATAAGATGCAATCGATAGAAGCTGTGCAACAATTAGGCCTAATAGCTGAAATGATCATTTCAGACCATCTTGCACTTCACCTGCCATCTTATTTGTAATAAACGGCAAAATATGTGATTCCACACATGTAGCCACGCCCATCTTTGATTGACAGGGGACAGGTCCGGCCATTATTTATAAGACTCAACTTCTGGCACCTTGCTGTGAAATACATTAGTGGTTACAGTGGTGAAATATCGGAAATAAAAAAGCCTTGCAGCTGCAGTTGAAAATAAGATATTGGAAAGTCAGTAAAGGTCACAAAATGGACATTAAATAAATAAAAAAAATCACTTTTTCCTAATAACTCAGCCGATTATTATTGGCATGTGCAAATTGCTGCCAGATGTGTCTAATCGCAGGCAATTAACTATGTCCCTCTCTAAACATTCACCACTTGCTGTCAACAATACAATTACGTAATTGGGCAAAAAAACATAGCAAAAGCTGATAAAAATACATGGCAAAAAATGCTCTTATATATTAAAAATTAATAACTGCAGAATGTTGAAGTACTATATAATGTAAACTGTCAACGGTTTTGAATTAGTTAAAAATGCTTCATTGTTATTATAGTGATTGAAGTGTAATTGTAATACCTTATTGAAATAACGGATAATAGAGTATTCTACTTTAGATCTGCGTAAGTAGTAAATATGATGTCCAATATAACATCAACTTTTACTATCCCCAAGTACTAGACCAAATTAATTAATCCATCACGGAAATGGGCAGGGATACATTTAAGAAACAAGGCTCGGGATTTTATTGCAGATGCATTATAGAAAATTGCTTTGGAGGACCTTGAGTTGAGATCATGATGAAAGAGGTCAATTGTAACAACTCGTTTCTGTTATAAAAAGACCCGAAACAAGATGAATAAGTTTTGGTAAGCCACGACTAGTTTTCAATGAATAATGCTCAGAAAATAAAAACAAATCTGTTGTTTCATGTCACCCTCTTCTACAGTTCATTATGGAGTTTCCAAAAGTAGGTGTGGCCTACATTTACAGGGATAATTCATTTAGGAGGTCCACATACACCTATACTGACTGACTTCGTACACGTATGAAGAAAGAAAAGCAGCCAATATCAAAAATTATGCAAAATTTGGCAAGTGTTGTAAACTTACACCAAAGTTTTTCAATAACGAAAATTCACTCTTAAATACGCAGTAATCACGATTTTATAGTTTCATACTATGAAACGACTCGACAACCTTGGAAACCATCTACATTCACTCAAGTGTGAGCTTCCGGGTTCCGGATTTGCATTTTTCCCAACGGAATTAGATTGATTTTATTTGTTAATCATTTTTTCCCCCAAAATGGAGCACTTTCAATTCATTTTTATCAATGATCTACAGGAAACTGCAAACAAATACAACTACTATATAGTATATGCAACGGTTTTTTTTTTATATAAAAGCCGGGATATTGTATATTAAATTAATCTCCTATGTGTTTTCTTTCATTGGGAAAGTTTCAACATCACAAATATAATAAAGCAAGTTTATTTCTCAATGCACTTGTAATTCTGAAAATACTTCACCGATTGCAATAATAAATGCAAACAAAGTATCCACAACGGGTTACACAAGAGTATCATTGATTTTTATCAATTCAAAACAGTCACCATCATTTCTGAGTGGATCCAGACATTCTTTTTTTATCTGCCACCATTTTTTGGATCTAGGAGAATAGTTTGTCAAAGCCGTGGTTTGCGAATTTAAAATGCAATTATTTCGTTATTTCAATCAAATATAACTTGTACTTTCTCAACTACAGGGTGGTGCTAAATGATTGATCCCAAAAAGATACAGAAAAACTTCTTGTAGATAATTCAATTCTGATACAGGACACACGACAACCGTTGACTGAAAGTAAGTTAACCTAAAAAGTATAAGCAAAAACAAAAAACTTTTTGCAAATTTTCAGCTGTCAAAAACGAGCTTCGAATTTGCTTCTTCGTTAATAAAGTGTGAATGGGAAGGAACTTTGCAATTAATTTTTGCAGACCTACACAGAATTGAATTCTCTACAAGGTGGTATATTCAGTTATTCTGTATCTTTTTTGGGAAGTGTATTAACGGAGGGGGGTCAATTATTCCGCACCACCCTGTACATATACAATGCAGATTTGAAAATGCGGTGAAATTATGCCAAAGCGCAAAAAAAGGAGAAATCGCAGGTTGGTCAAGTGTTTCACTTGCACATGGCCACAATGCGATAAAGGGCCATGAATATAGTGACATTAAAACAAATTGGGTCGCAGGATGGGCGAAAAATGGGAGGAAGGGAACGTGCTGCAAAGCAATCTCAGTTTCCATGTTGCGTGTTCTGTTAATCAACAAACACAAGCAGACCTACTAGAGAAAAAAAAGGAGTAAATTAACACAAAAAAAACACTTTCCCCATGTGTGAAAATACACACCGACCCTCAGAAAGGATTTTCTTCACTAAAATATCAAATTACATACCAAATTGCATAACACATGACCTATATTAATTGCAAGACCGCCCTTTGAGTGAATAGATGTCAAAGGTCAGGTTTATATGGTCGATATTCCGGTTTTAATTTTTCCCAGGTCATTATCCGGTTTCTTATGACACACATGAGGCAACAGAACATTGAATATCAAGTTTCATGACATTATAATTTTGTAATAAGAAATTGTTCGCACTTCATTAATTTTTTTTTGATCATGAATGCAATTCCGGGTTTTGAAAATTACCATTTTTAAGTCTACATAAGACAGTTTTGCTTGCTTATTACAATATGTTTCCATAATTTTGCCAAATATTAACATAAAACTAGTTAAAGCAAACAATAAAGGAAACAACGAAATTCTGAATTTTCTTTCCCTGTAAATCCAAATTGCGCAATCAAAAACCTCTTATTGCGCAATACTATCTAGTATTTCTTGTACACACATACTTTTTTCCATTCCTATGGGAAATTCACTTTGAAATTATGACCAATTACGATTTTCCTATTTTATAAAACTTCCCACCAGGAAACGGAAAATGTCAATTTTATATTAAAAAACCGAATGTTTTCACAAACAAAGAATAAGTATTAAAGGCCGACGTAACGGGCGAAGAACGTCATCCATAAAATAATATGGCGTGATCAAATATAATGGGCTTATTAGAAATGGGATTAGATATTGTATGTATATACAGTATATATAGTTTTTTTTAATTTCCTGATGCGCCAAGGGCACGATGGGGGCGCTGCCCAGCAATGCATTTCACGAGATTTTTCCGCTTTATGATTATATAATATGCTAAATTTACCTTGAATTGCGGCATGGCAAACAAGCGCCAGGTGTAAAAGCAATACCGCTATCGATGGCAATATCATTGTTCGATGGTGCCGTCATACGGCGATCGTAAAATCTCAGCCGTCGACTCCATGGACGAACACAACCACCAACCACGGCAATCATCCACCTTCTGAGGAAATTTTTCAACTCGGCGCGGCGCTCCAGCTTCGATGCGCTTCGTGACGCCTCAACCTGCCCACCAATCAGAATCGACGCGCAATTGGCCAAGTACCTATCAATCAAATTTTAAATGTCAAGAGGGAATTGGGAGGTCGTACACCAGGCCATGCGTGTGGAACGACCTTTTCCGTCAGCCAGTCAGGGATGGAAGCACTCCGATGACGTCACTATGCGTTTTGGTGTCGGTGACACGAACGCCAATGATGACGTCACAATCGCGTCGGGGTGGTGGAATACTTCCACGGCCATGCTACCTTACTAACACTATTGGTCTTACACAGAAGCCAACATAATTGGGGTGAAAATGAAATGTTTTTAAACTTGACTTCAGCCGACAAAATTGCATTGTCACATTTTTCTTACAATCGTCAGGGAATGCCGTTCTTCGGTTTTATTGTGAAGCCAAAATTGTACAAGAAATGCATTTGATATGGCGCTATTGCTAATGGAGTTAGTTAAGAGATACCCGTTTCACCTGGAGCTAAAATGAGCTTGTCCATATAGAACATATCGATATGACATATACATATCGATATCAGATGTCATCCGCGATCTACATCCTACATGAAAAATCGTGAAAAATGGCGACCGTCCCAGTGCCCATCCAGTCTACGGCTGGTGCCGTACCAGTTTTGAATGAGAAAGGTATTGTTCTAATCGAGAACATTACTGGAAATAACACTGTCTTAATGTGTTTTTCTCGCCAGGTGAACTGTCTATGCAAAAGGTGAAAGTTCATCGCTACGTATCGGGAAAAAGGTAGTACCTACACAATTTAACTGTAGACTATCTGGTATAATTAAATTAGCTTAATTTCCATAGACCAGAATACGCGCCAGACAGCTCCAGTGGGGAAGATACAGACGATGAATTTCCATTTGACAAGAAAAGTGTGAAAGCTCCTCCTTCACCAGAGCCACAAGAAATCCCAATTTCTGCCCAAGATGATCGAAGATTGCGAAGGTTGCAGCAGCGAGAAGTTGAGGCCAATGCTGAAGAAAGGTCCAAATAAATAAATATCATACAAAATCTTCTGGCAAACCCGAAAAGCTCCTAGAAAATTATTTAACGGATTTGGTAGAAACCCATACAAACCTATTACAAATATTACTACAAAGAGCCGAAATATGTATCATGTCTAAAGAACCTTTGAGGGAATGGAAACAAAAAAAACTTGTCTAAAATATTTTTTAAAATACTCTGTAAACCAGAATTGAACGACACCGTCACATTCACGAACCGGAGGTCATCGAAGCCGCACCGGCCGAGGAGCGCGAGAGACCCCGAAGATGGAGACACGAAGACGAAGAAAGCAGTGAAGAAGAGGAATTGAACGAAGAAGTGCATCAAGAATTTGATTTCCACACAAATTCCATTGCAAATTGTGCAACTTTTAAATTTTTTTGTTAAGGAAATCGAAGTACGAAGAGCTTTACTGAGACAAAAGGCGCGAGAAAAAATCGAGAAGGAAGAGGAATTACTGGATGTCGAAGAAGAGGGGAAATCGGAAGAGGAGGTCACCGAAGAAGAATCTGAATACGAAGAATACACCGATTCGGAAGAAGACACGGGACCTAGACTGAAGCCTGTATTTGTCAGAAAGTACAAGCAGCTCAATAGAATTATAACTTGGTTCGCAGGAGATGTTAATTCCTGAATGTGTTCATTTCCAAGGAGGGACCGAGTTACCGTGCAAGAGAAAGAACGAAACGAAAAGAAACAAAGAGAACTCGAGGCAGAGGTGAAACGCCTTGCTGAGGAAAGACGTCGGCAAACACTCAAGGTTATAACAGCAACAAGTTGTAGAAATGTTTTCTTTTCAAATGGCGATTATCGAGTAATAAAACAAATATTTGAAATGGCCGCAAACATTTTCACATTTTCAGTCAAGACTTTGCTGCTATAATAATCGAACGATTCATGAACAACACTGTTTAGATTGTTGAAGAAGAAGCAAGAAAAGAAGTACAAAAGCAAATCGGGCAAGGAACCGCCGATCCGTCGGATGCGATCGACTCGGGAGACGACAACGACGAAGCCGAATACGAGGCTTGGAAACTGAGGGAGCTAAAGCGAATCAAACGGGAGCGTGATGACAGAGACATGTAAAATAAGCAATTCAACGGAAGACTCGTGTGCTCAGATGTTACAGGAAATTTACATTGCAGGCACGAAAAGGAGAGACTGGAGATCGAAAGAATTCATAATCTCACCGAGGAAGAGCGCCGGGCGGATCAGCGAGCAAATCCTCGTTACGTTACCAACAAGGCGTTCAAAGGAAAATACCAATTCTTGCAGAAGTACTTCCACAGAGGGGCATTCTTTATGGTGTGTATCCATTGTCTTAATGCCATAATATGTATCTGGAATAAACAATTAAAACTTGCGTTGAAGTGACAATGTCATGTATTAAATTCAGCATTTATATTTATACAGAACGAGGATGAAAATGTGTTCAAACGAGACTTCTCGCAGCCAACACTGGAAGACCACTTTGACAAAACAATTCTCCCAAAAGTCATGCAGGTCAGCTGTTACGAATATATATTTTTTATAGTGTAATAGAAGTCGGGTAATTTACAAAACAAATATGCGTTTCTTCTTGATCAGGTCAAAAACTTTGGACGATCTGGCAGAACCAAATATACGCATCTGGTGGATCAAGACACGACGCAATTTGACTGCCCATGGGCTCAGGAAAATCCGCAAAATCTCAAATTTCATACAAATCAGTCAGGGGGGATGAAACAGGTGTTTGACCGTCCATCGACCAGTAAAATGAGAAGAAACAAGCAATAAAATGTGGTTGCAATTGAGTTTTGTGTAAATTAATTATGTCGAATTGTGCGGAGAATACATAAATCTGTGAGAATTGGACTAAGATGTAACATTCAAGTGGATTCACTTAACTTATCGATCGATGTTTAGAAACATGAAGTGAATTTTGTAATCTAATCGCGTCTTTTAATGTGCGAACAAATAAACCATTTTTAAGGCCTGATTTTGGAAAATATGTTCACGGATGTTTTGTTTCGTTACACACCGCAAAATAAACCATGATATACATTTTCCATTTACCTGTTAATGCTGAGAGTTCTAAGATTTCCATGACGACTTCCTGCAAAACTCCATGACCTTTCTATGAACATGTAAGAGTAAAAAATACACGTGGATGATGAAATATATCATTAGAAATTGCAATGCGTGTAATCCCACACACTTGTAGAAGTTTCATTGGTCACTCTATCAATGGTCAGTTTCATTAACTGCCTTATAAGATAAATACTATAATGCTGCCACCTGTATTGTGGTTGACTGACCAAATGACAATTATTGTATATTTTGTAATAAATCACAATTCCAGAAATCCATAATATTAAATATAATTTCCTTGGAAAAAAAATCGGTTTTAAGAGGAATTTGTTGCCCGTTACCCATGAATATGGAAGAAAATGAACAGACTTTATTGTGTCACTTCAACAGGCGAAGAAATATTCTTGGATGTCTTAAGTTTCTTGGCTATACGTTCCTGTTTTCTCTCAACATACGGCGTCATATTGTCATACCACTGTTTGAACAGCGATGGTATTACACTTTTCACTTGTACCGAACCTGCAAGTTGTAACGAAGCGTGATCATTATTCGTGTCAATGAACATAACACAGATAAAAATACACTATACCAATTACCTTTTAAATATTGCCAATCTTTTTTGACCAGGTTTTGCACGCAGGGGAATTTTGAACATTTCTCATACTATAATAAAAAAAAAGGCGATTGAAAGTTAAATACAAAATAATAAAGCCTCGTGTTTCCACTTGTAGTTTACCCTCTCATTATTAATGCATTTGTTGTATATTTGCAACGAGTTTTCCTCAGGCAAAAGAAACCATACACCGCTCAAATCCCAGGCGACATCCCACACAGTTGATGAAAAATTGATTTGTTGCCGGGAATTTATTAGAAGCATGTTGTTTTCCCAACCTACTTCAAATAAGACTGCCGACTGTAACCTGATAAACAACATAAACGGTTCACAAAACTCATTTTCTTGCACCCAGCTACCGAATAAACAGTTTTGGACATACCAATAAAATACTGCAGCTATCGTGTTACCTTCACCGGACAGCTTTTCTACAACGATTTGAGATTGTTTTTCGCCACTAAAAATGTCACTGCAGTTAATGCAATGAAGTTCAGATCCAGTTTCGTATTTCCAAAATCGGATGGTGCCATCCTAATAATAATGAAGCATTTTTGAATTGCTATTGCATAATTTAACACAAATGTTTACCCCTGAGCCAGATGCCAACACATTGTTTTCCTTCAAAAGAGCCAAGGTAGTCACAAATCTATACGAAAATGTTATGCTTTTTTAGTCGTGGCAAATAGACCAAAACCCAGTCTTGAATTGTAATGAACACACTCAGTATGTCCTAAGCAGTATGCTTCTATGTTGTAGGCATTTGGGTAGCAAGATACTCGAATTTTTTCATCGCGGTCACAGCTGATGATGTACTTTTCATCAGCAGTTAAATGCTAAAAAAATGAAAAATAAATATAGTACGTAGTCTCTAACACGTGCAATTGCACATATACGAACGCAAATTCATCAAATGTTTTGGGACCAGAATGCCCAATCAGCTTACCAAATCAAGGAGGAGTGAGAGATGACCCAGCAGAAATTCTCCTTTTACTTTAGGCTCTAACGTCTTAAACCTGTAAACGTCTCCTGCTTTATCACCAACGATAAATAGACTGCAATCTTTTGTAAATTGCAACCGCTGACATTTTCTCGGCGATAACCTGGAAATTGGTGATATGCATGAATGAATGAATGAACATTGATTTAAATTGCATAAAACAAGTGCAATAAAACCTTGAATTCACTGGGGCCCAGTTGCAAGTGCTCCATAAGTTCAGATTTTTGTCATTATTACAGGTGAGGAAATATTTGCCACAATTGCAGAAGCAACACACTGTAATCTGTTTGGCGTCTGGCGATGTGGTACTTGGTGTATCCTTTTTATCACTTTAATTAAAACTATATTAATGAATTTTTGTTTGGGCATTTTTAGAAAATTCATTGTAGATATTTGATGAAGTTTCACAATTGCATCCAACTAGACGAACATTACCCGATATTTGTAGAGGCAGATTCCGTTATTTGTAGCGTTTGATCCAGCAATCGGCGAGTTTCTTTACTGTCACTACAGTGTATAGTATTAAATTCAAACCTTGGGATTCGCAATTTCACTGCCGTTAAAGTGATTAAAACTATTTATAATATACCTTTTGGAGTAAACAAATACATCACTACCGCTGCATATTGCTACTTCATTGTGTCCAATAGCCAGCACAGCCATTTTTACGAATTCCGGTTATTATTTGAGAAATTCCTGTAATTTTCACGTCTTGGAAGAGAGACACGTGTTGCTCCGTCTGGTCTCCCGCGTTTTGGAGCAAAGAATGACTATTTGCAAGAGCGCCGTAGTGACTCCAGTTGTGATTCTGATTCGCTAAGACGTTCTAACCAATTAAAATGACTGTGTTAAATTACAAATGTTTGCATTGGAGTGTTGCTTAATAAGAATTGCATTTGGCATTCGAGTGGAGGTGACGTGTGATTGCATCAAAAATGCGACGTGCACAGTCACAAAATAGTGGCAGCAGTAAGTCTCAAAAATGTGTTATTTACATGTAATAAAACGTTCAAATTTCCTATTGTATTTATCAGATGGCTACCATCTAGCAGGAAGAACAGCTGATGTAATCGAGGAAGAGAATGAATATTTAGTTGAAGGAATTCGACAAAAAACAGGCGCTTTAAAATCAGTAATTAACATATTTCACTTTGAATATTCAAACAAAAATTTAACTGTTTATTTGTAACGCTTTTCGGCTGCAGCTATGTATAGATATCAGCCAGGAAGTCAAAGAACAGAAGAAACTCATAGACGATTTGGTAACTTGATTTACATTTCAGTGATAAAATAAATGCCCCAGTCCAAATGCAAAATACATACATTTTGTAGTGCAGTGTTAACAGACTATGCATTTGCAATTCCAGGATAATGACTTTGATAAGTCTGGTGGTTTTCTGTCATCCACCATGGGACGAGTGATACGAATGTCTAAAGCTGGACACAACCGCTTCATTTTTTATTTGATGATGTTCGCTCTCTTTGTATTTTTTGTTGTATATATTGTACTTAAATTCCGTTAAGTCGTCTCGCATTGCAATATACTTGTCATTTCTACTGTTAATAACAGTTGTACGTGGTGGGAAACTATATACGTAATAAAAATGATTTATTTTGTCAACCAGGCATTTTACTAGTTCTGTAAAATACAATGCGTTACAAACGTAAACCAGGCAATATTTTACAACAAACATTGTTTAATGAATTCGTATTGGTCATGCAAATATTTAAATAGCCCCAATGGGCAATGAAATTTGCTAAAAGGAGTTAAATGAAACTGGAAATATAGAGAATTTACTATAGATATTAAAATACTCGTTTTGCCATTGCAAATTAATCTATATTTAATTTAATTATCACAGATCAATTTATATGTAATTTAATTATCACAGATCAATTTATATGTAATTTAATTATCACAGATCAATTTTTATTTCATTTAATTATCACAGATCAAATTATATTTCGTTTTAGTAATCACAGAACAAGTTATATTTCATTTTAGTTATCACAGATCAATTTATATTTCATTTAATTATTGCGAATTAATTTATATTTTTGGTGGCTAATTTTCAAATAAATATAATTCCACTAAATGCTAAATAGGTTAAGTATGCTCACATCTGTTGATACTTAATGGGAGAATGCTGCAAATTGTACAAAGCTTCACCAGCAATCATGCGAGCTACTTCCTCCTTCAAAATTAAAACAAAATTCAAGAATGAATATCAGCTGTAAATTTGAAAAGGCGACAGGAAACTCACATTACTGTAGCTCAGCATTGGAGGAGTTGATGGCGGGGAAGATTTTCCAATGCTGTCAAAATCCACGCTGCAAACAACTTTTCTAGGAGAAAATGGAAGTTCTTCCAGTTGATAGTTGGCAGGCGAGTTAAATAAATTACATTGACATTTGCCAATGTTTTCCACTTAAAAGATGCATAATACATTGCAAATTAAAAACACGAACAAATTCCACCCAATAAATTCAATAAGCTTACTTTCCCCGCGACAGTTGGTCTTCATTTTCTTTCTGACATAACCATTTCTTCGTCTTGCATTGCTGAACCAAACTCTTACCTGAATATAAGTTACGCGCAAAATGCTGAAATCCAGTTTTGTAAATCATTTATAAATGTGATTTATTTTGCAGGTTATGTTTTAAATAACTAAGCCTACGGTACCCCTTATCGCTGGGGGTAATTTAGCTAAGAGGTCCTGCTACATTATTCAGATATCTAAAATCCAGTGTACCTGTTTGGTACTGATGTTACATTCATAAGCCAAACGTTCCACTTGTTCTGCATTTGGATACGGGTTGCAAGTATTGCTGCGCAGCCATTCATTTAACTTATGCAAACAGTATTTATCAAAACTTCTTTTTGGTCTTTTCCCATCCGGATTTATGTTCAATGGCGGAGGGAATCTGGGAAAATTAGCATTTTTTTGTAATATTTGCCCAAAATAATTCATTCAATATTTGTAAGTAATTCACCTTGCCCGCAGACGGTATTTCATCACAGGGTTCAAATCTCTACTAGCTTTTTCACTATACTCCAAGTAGTGAGCTTCATCCCACATGCCAACAACTTTCTCATTGTCGGAAAAGGTGCCAGCCTTTGTAAAATGAAGTCATTAACTATACTTAAATCTCTATTGTGCACACAATAATTATTGGATACAACAATCCAATGGCTACATGATTTTAAGAATTTGAATTACATGACCAACTTAATATCTGATATTAATTGAGATTCAAATTTATAATCAGATTCTGTTAATCATAAAGACATGATTTTGGTGTCACTATATATTGAATATACAATCAATACCATTTATTAAGTTTAATATGAAATTTAAAAAAAATTAGCTGACAAATTTATTTGAAATATTGCTATAAATCAATTAATATAAAAAACACATTTCTATTGCAAAAATACAATACCTGAATAACCTTATAAGCCAGTTCGTAGTTTTTTTGCAGGATGCAAAGTCGAATTAAACCCAATTGCAATGCTTCTTCGCTAATTTCTGCATCAGGTTCATCGAAGTGGCAATTTGATTGTTGATGAATACAATTAAAATATTGGAACACGCAATTTCGGATATTATAGCGTTGTAAATAGTTTTTCAGTTGCAAAAAAGCACCTGTTGAAATATTGGGCTGCATGTTTATTTTAAGACAGAAGGAGATGAAGTTAAGTACTGTTTGGTGGGGGCAAGTGACGGCATTTTGGCCCAGCAGTATATCAAAGGATGCGACTTGAGTTTCAGACAGCCCTGGCGCCAGCACTACCTTCACTCTCATTGGTCCGATGAATTCTCCAAAACAAGCTTAAAACGTTAAAAAAAACTGCCCAAAGTGGAGCCATAAATTACTTGGACAAAATGACTAGGATCAACTCCACAGTATCACAAAATATGCTACAAATGTGCTGCTATATTACAAAAACAATTAATGAAATAATATAATAAAAAACATTTACAATTCCTTATCACACAACCCATTTATAACTCACTGAATAAAGCAAACATGTGTAGTTATTGAAGATGCAATTTAGTTAGAGACAGACACTTGAATCAGATCTTTGTCAAATTTTGATCTCTATATTTTCAATTACTAGATTCCAAATTTTACAAACAAATCATATTTTATTATAAGCTAGTATACAAAGTTGTAATAATCATCCATCTATTACTTATTTAATAATCAACTGAAAAAAAACAATGGCAATCTTTTTCATAAAAAAGTTGATACAGTTATGGAAAATCAACATGCAGATTTTTATTAAAAAAACATAGAAAAATTTGGGACAGAATAATTAAACTCTTGCCAAGAATAAATCACATGTCACCATTTTTGCTTGAAAACCACTTGTACTGCATATGTATATTATTTACAGGGTAATGTTATTTGAGTTATCCATGTAAAACTTAAGTCAATACGTACAAAATAAATTCTCCCCTAAACTAGCATTTAATTTCTGGGGACACACAGAGTCGAATCAAATGAGAAACAACTTTAACATTTAAGCTATTGCCTATCAGTTTATTCCTCTGTTTGCGGCTTATTACTTCGGGAAAATCTACATACAAATCAGCAGCATTAAGAAACGCCTTAAGAAAAGTAAATGGACATGCAACTCACCGAAATCAGGTGGGAATCCCATAAGATTAGCGATTTCTTTCGGGGTGAAGTAACGTAATTTCAATGAACGAAGGAGACGAAGTTTTTCTTCATCATCTGTCAGGTTTTCATCAATAACAGGAAACACATCACACAACTGTAAAAAAAGTGGGTTGCAGGTAATACAAATAATTCTGTATTGTGCTTTTTAATCCCAACTATCATGTTTTAGATTGATTTACCTTCGCATTTACTTCTGAGTGCAAAATTGATCCGGTTCCTTCAACATACTGGCCATACCTTTTTTTTAAAAAAAACATTGCAAATTGATAGCCAATAACTAATATTTTACAGAAATTTTCCTTACGCTTTTGTGAAACAGCAGGATTGAATCATTTTTTCATCTACAATATCGAGCAATTTGTAAAATTTGGCAAGAACTTTATCTGGAAGTAAGAAATCATCGTTTGGCGATTCCAGATATTCTGATAATGAACGTACGGGTTCTTCCGTTTTCCCAGGTATTTCAAGCAAGACCTGAATATAATAAAATAAGTTCTTTGTTCAAATTATAACTACAAAAATGTGCAAATTCCTTGCATGTTGTATATAAAGGGCGAGGCGTGGATTCTTGCCGTCAACTTACATCTGATGATGGCTCAAAACAAAACCGTCCTGGTTCTAGTTTGGCAATAATGTAATAGCGAAGACGGGAATTGGGAATTCCAAATTGTACCGGGCTCAGTAAAAATTCCTGGAAATAAATTGTGGCACAAACATGTAGTTTTTGCCAATATACCCTCGAGAGGTATAGTTGCAATTCAGTTAATATACAGCATAAGCATGCCTGGAATGAATAGCAACTTTCTCTCAAAGCACCCAGCATACAATTCCTTGTATCAGATGTCTCAAATCCTTTCACATTTTCAAGAAGAAAATATGATGGTTTGAATTTCATTCTACAAAAACAATTTCAGACATTACCATTAGTCAACAATTAACCAATGGCAAAAACAACGTAGGGGAGAGCGGGGCACGTTGAAACACTTTCCAATTACATTAATTACAAGTTGGAACAAAATACAAATAGGCTATTACTAAGTTGGTCTTTTGCGTTTATTTTGACACTAACAACTTATATACATAATAGAATTAAGGAAATTTTAATAAGCCACTACTAACTACAGAAGATAAACTTTTAAATTTACTGCCATCTGGTTTCGATCAAGGAATGGCGGTTGTTTCAACCTACCCGTTTCAACTTGCCCCGCTCTCCCCTAGTGCAAATAATTTTCCGTACTTTTGAATAATACTTAAAACATGAAGAAACGATAATGTTCTATTATCCCTGTTGCCTTTCTTATTGCCAACCCTTCAAAGAAAATGAATTTCAAAGTTATTACACTGATTATTGAAAATTAAGTATTTAAACTTCTAGATATGTTATTAATATAACACCGAGTGAAGGGCTGACACGGAGGGCTCATCCACACCAGATCCAATCGCATTTTGTCCAATTGTTCCGGTGTTAATGACTGAAAATATTAAACACAATTATACTAGCTTGGAAGTTACAAGAAAAAACCTGCAATTTTTATAGTGAAAACCTCGCCTGTATATTCCTGTTACTGCAACACGTATCTGCAAAGTTATGTTTGTATACTCTAGTGGCATTTTCATTGATATCTATAGCTGCACATACTTCAGCAGGTACACAGCTTTCTAAAACCATATTTATATTGACAGATATATTATATTATGATCACTAGAAGTTCATGGCTGCATTGGTCACCTTTTAAGGCGTAATGAAACCCGCCAATGCCGCTGTACAATTCCAAACACCTTATTAAAGTCATAGTACTTTGTTGTATTGCGACAGGATAAGAAAAATGGAAGCCATGTTTCCCCTCAACTCCGTTCATTCCATCCGACAGTAGACAAGTTAGATGAAACATGGCGGAACCAATAAACGCCTGGCATCACAGTGGCCACTCATTACCAAATCTACGTATTTATTGAGCCTAACTACCCAAACTGCCATGCGAGAACATTAATTTGCACGAATTACAGAACGAAAAATTTGCCAACTTGATGCTTTATTTGCGTATACTATTGGTCGCGTTCTAACTTGTCCACTGTGGCCAAGTCTATTTGTGAAAAATAGGTAGAGGAAGGTTAAGGAGAGTCCCGCAGTTGCGCCGTGGCAGCAGGGGCAAAGTTCGAGTAAACATGGCGGAACCAATAGCCGTGAAGCATAATCGTGGCCACTAACCTTATAAAGGCTCTATACAAAATTAAATTATCAAACAATAATGAATGTAGAACCAAGTTAGAAATCGCATGAATATATTTAGTGGAATATCATTATATACACAACTCGTATACTCGAATTAAAAATGCCAGCTATTATGTATTAAAATATTCATTTGCGTTTCATCTTTGGCAATTTTGTTGGCCGAAGATACGGATTGTCAATTGCTTCCCCTTCACTTTCTTCTTTCTTTTGCTCATTGGCATCTGCATTCTCGTTCGAGTCAATGGCTAAAATGATCATAGAATAAGAAATCCCAGCAAGTGCCTATTTAAATACTTTACCTTATATATTTGTACATACGTACCAGTATTTTGCTTTTTTGCTGGGGTTTCTTTTCTAGCTTCCCCCTCATCTTCAAAAGCTTGATCTTTAGGCAAAAGTGCCCCCAAGTAGGGACTTGCAGATGGTTTACACGCAATCACTAAACAAAGTGTTCACTGTAATTTGTAACCTACAGTAACGCTTATTTAACACGATAGGCCAATCATATTTTCCTAATTATAAATATCATTAGTTTTATTTATATGATAATCCATCCACATATGGAAGACAAATTGTCATTTTTAAATATTCTTTTCTCACCAAATACTTTCAGAATTTATACAGCTTTCATGTGTTTAACCGCATTCCATGCTACTTTTAAAACAAATCAATAATTCATTGCAAATATCTAGAGAAATGTGATTGGCCTGTTTAATACTTGTGAGAGTAACTATACAAAGAAATGCATTAGCATCATCTTCAAGCAGTTTATGGATGTCTCCCGTCTTGGCAAGGAACCTCGTCAAAGCCCTTTCCACATCCCGTTTCTGACTTGCGGCTTTTTCGCGAAGTATTTGATATTCGGATATCGGTTGTTTGTATGTCTATAAAAGATCATTTTTCTTAAGTAAGATGTTTTACATTGAGCTGTTTCAGTAATATACACATACAGGTGTCCTGATATAAGCGTGAGGATCTGGGAAATGTGGTAAATGATCAGGTACATGGTGTGGATGCGAATGTTTAACTCCTGCTTGCAAATTCTTTGGTGTTTGTGGTTGAGTTGTGAAGGTAGCTGCAATATTTTCAAATGTCACCCTGATATTTCTATATATTAAAGAAGAAATAGACAGATCTTAATGCTTACGAGGAGGTAAAGTCATCCTATTTGGGCGTCTTGCATACGCTTGAATACCATCAACATTAATTCCTGATTTCAAAATATTATTAATTTATACTGTTTACAAATAAATACAGGAATTTAATGGTTAATAAATATACCTAAATCGACCAAAGCCATGAACACATCACCGGCCAATGTTTCGGTTCGGCAAGCCAGTTCAGTAAAAGACCTACTGTTTCGTCCAATTTCAGTGATAACTATACAGAAAAGTGCTTTAGATTTTGGCAACAAAAAAAAA
>WWPM01021063.1:0-14580 GCA_023279145.1 Glomeris maerens
TATTAGTAATTAAGATATGTGCGGGTAATTACATAAGTATAAATGCGATAAATTCAATGGTAATACTGAAATGAATAATACTGTGGATAATAAAATAATCTTAGTGGTACAATAGGAATCGTGTTATATGCAGTGGCCATTGAGTAATAACGGTCGTCATCTTCGTCATTGTAGAAATAAACAGGACCAAAGTTTCTTTGCCTCTTTACACGCAATGGTGTTTTTCGTATTGTGGCAGTCTCACTTTCTGCTAAGTCCGTCATTCCATCTTCTCCATTAGCGAATACGTTCGCAAAAAATAATATGCACCAGAAAAGAAGTGCTATTGTCATCTGCAGGATAGAATGGATTTACCTATAACGATAACATATTACTACGTGTTTCGAAAATTTGTGTACATCGCAAAGGAATAGGTTTTACATGTGATAAATTTGAAATTTACAATTGGTAGTTCACTTATGCAATTGTAAATTTCTGATTAAAAAAAAATAGTAATAGTATTTTTGCAGTATGATTTGGTACGTGTGATACAATATGCTCGACATGTGGTATATCCTGATGTACAGCATGCAAGTGATGCATATTACATAACTAATCTCATAAAACAATGCGTTCAAATTAATATGATTCATAATATTATCGCTACAAACCTTTGCCGTCTTCGCCATGATGCAACTGAGCTGATTGCAATTGAAGCATTTGTTTGACACGAGGTTTTCAGATTATGCAGACTCGCGTTCCGGGGTTCCAAAGTGAAATGTAGGCCACCGGAAGAAATGCTGAGGCCTCGGGCATAGAAACTCTCCTCTGGATTGTTTTGCCCAGAGACTGAGTAAAAACGGTTTTTTCGGTTTTTTATTACTCTGATTTTGTCGGTTTAACTTTTTGCGCCCTGTGAACATATTTGTATATGTGCATGGCCTTATTGTCTGTTAAAATTCAGTTTGCGATGAAACAGCGTATTTCTTGTAAAGCATAGGAAATTGTTTTTTTCCCTTGCATGGTAATGTGTGCCTCACTTTGAATATGAATAGTTTAGGTGCAGCAGAAGCTTGAATTGCAGGTCATTCGCCTGTTCAGTTGTGATTTACACAAATAAATTATTCTCGCCAACGATGTTTGTTTAATAGTGAACTTAAAAGTTTAATGATAAAATTAACAGGGTTCATTTTTTCGAGTTATGTGCAGAGATAACATATCAAATTGTTAATAGAACGTACTGCGTTATTGTTTTCATTGCGTTTATAAGAGGGGTATAGAAAATGAAATAATATTTTGTAAATCCTGTATTGAAGTTCACTACATTGTATAGAAATGTGGGCATCATATTCTCAGCAAAGTTTCTCATCAAAAGCACATTTATGGCATTTTGGTATCGGATGAAATATTCATTCAAACCTTATGTATCATTCATTAGTTTAAGACATGATCATAACTTACCCTATAGGCATACAATTATAAACCGAAACACTATCACGATGTTCTAAATTGGTTTAATATTTATTTCTATATCAAAATTTGCTGAAAGTTGCAGGGAAACTAACAGGAGGTATAAACATTTAATTTTCAGGCGCGTACTGGGCAGTGAGCAATTGAAAATCTGTATCCCATGCTAAGAAAACTCCTATACAATCCAATGTCACACGATTGCAAATCATACCAAGATCATCTCGTACCAGAGATAGTTCGTTTTACAAAAATCCGTAATTGCAGTTACTATAAATTACATCTATTTGTTATATTATACGAATAAGGTTCCAGATAAAAGAGCTTTATTTTTAGTTGTGTTCTGTTTCCCTCATACCAAGCCTAGTAGCAAGTGTCTATTCGCTCAGAATAGTTCAGCTGATCAGATTATATTTACACGAGTTGCATGCATGTATACGGGATGAGTTATGTGTTGTAACTGGTATGAATTATCCCTGGTATTAGTTGTATTTGTTGGCATGTCATGTTTAGATACGTGTTCAACTATTTGTAATGTGCAAATATAACACCTAGTTGAATCAGTTGCGGTATTTTCATTCAATTTATTGTGTGGAAACGCGGTGTTCAACCAATTTTCGTGTTAAATTATTAGATTGTTTCATCCGCCCATGATTTGATGTGCAGGATAGAAAGTGAGTGTTAAATATCATGAGTCATCACCATTTAAGGAAAGTCTTTGCTGTTTTTTCTTGGTTGTTCGCAGCCTTGTAAAAGTTTATGCTCATTCTTCTTATTATTGTCAAGGGCATACGTCTCCATTTGTCTAGTAATGTTAGGTAATTAACCTATTACTTGTTCACACCCGATAACAATAGTAAATTGTTAACTGAAATACATGTAACGAAAATATAAATATGCTGCAGTTTTGGAAATTTTTAGTATAAGGGATGACAAAATATAATGAATCACAGAAATAAAAATGCACTGTAAATATTACGTCCTTTGTTGCAATGTTAGTCAAGCTGAAATAGAAGGATCTAGTTACTAAAAGATTTTACATATTTTTAGAAAAATGCTCAAAATCTGAGAAATATAAGGTAGCCAGACCCCTCACGTCACATTTGAATAAAAAGTAATTAGTTCTGCTAGAACATTTGGCAACGATAGTACACTATTTTAATTTTGTATTTGCTTACTTACTGCCACGTTTCCATTAATTTCATGTATGCAGCTGTTTCTGTGATTTGAATATTATGTTGCCCAAATTTCGTTTGCATGAGACTGATATAATTTTAAAGCATTTCTTAGTTATCATAGCGCATCGAAAATTCAATTTGGTATCAGATATACCATGATATAGTATAAGCATGTTGTCCATTTTGTTCACAAAGTACTATGGTATAACTTTATGAAGTGCCATTTCAACGCTTTTTATTATTGTCATTGCACTTTTAATTATTTCACACTATTTGTTTACTGCGTTGTTCAAGACGCCATTGAGTTGGGTGTCATTATTTGCTTTGACTAACTGTAAATGGCGTACACAACCTAGCATAGGTTTGTAAAAAGTAACCTATCTTTGAAGCTGAATCGTTATTGAAGACAATCTCTCACTCACACATATTTGGAATGACCTCAATATTTCCCTGATAATATCCTCAGTATTGAACGTATTGCCTCGGTGGTGGAGCATCTTGTTCAAGTCCATTTTGTAATTTTTTCTACAAATAAGTTTAGTTTACTGTCCCACTTTTTTGGTGCGAACACAGTTTTCCTGCTCTTTGTGCAATGCTCACGTCGATGTCGACAAAACAAGGAAAATATTTTGCTCGTAATTGCTTTCATTCTTTTATGAAACGGCTAAGCCAACGCCCAATGCTAGATATAAAATCGTATAAACTTGAACAATATAATTATTTGTATAATTTCATTAAAGCAAAAAACTTTCACATTTGAAACCTGACATTGCAAAAGTTTCACTGCCATTTAAAATACAATTCTCGAATTGTAGAATACACCCTACTGGTATTTCTTATGCTTTTCAGCGGCCCTTGTGCGAGTATATTATTAAAGAAATTTTCTAAATTTGTACGCATTTGTGAATTGAAAAGTAGATTAATCGGAATTTGTTTGTTAGGAAAATCCACACCTGAGCCTTTGTGTGCAGTCATGTTATGTCATCGTTGTCATACAACTATTGTAATTTAAGATAAGAGTAGGCGTGTATATAATGCATGAATTGCAAGTACTGCATGGACTGCACTTGAGCAGGAGTGCAGGTACGCCCAAGGTTGGCTCATTATAAGGGGTATTATTATACATTGCATGGACAATAGACTAGTAGGAGATACTTTAAAAATTGTTTGAAGAAAATTTTCTACATCTTGCATGAGTGTATATAACTGCATTTCAGTCACGGAGACAGATTTCACAATTGCGTTTGTTAGCTGAACCTAAGGAGTGCAGATTACAACTACTGTTGGCTTATAACATTTTAATTGAATCTCTATATCAGCTGCAATTGGAGCGAGCACTTGTTGCATTTGCTCCTTTGAGTTCATCGCCTGAACCAATGACAGCCAGGGTGTAATTCATACAACCGCTATAATAACGAGTTTACACCATGACCACCGTGCAGAATTTCTTTGTTTGTTCACCGACATTGTTCTTTGTGTAGGCGTGGTTGTACAGCGAGTCTCATATTGCACAATTTCGCGAGATTGAAATTAGTCATTATTGTGCAAAATGTCGCTTATGGAACGTTCCTGCACTTTCCTTAATGCCATATTTGTTTTTTTGACCGCAGTGCACTTTCACAGACCGTTAAGTTAGCCAAGTGGGCGTGCTTTTTAGATACGATTTGGTCAGTGTCGAAGTGCGTATGGAGGAAATTCCATGAAAGAAAGCAAATTAGAGGTGGTGAAATAATAGTTGAGCTAGGAAGGGCACATAAATCGCCCACCACACCCACAGTCATCTGCTATCGTTTTGTATAAAAACGGCAACAGGCATAGAAGCAAGGTCGAGATCTGCCAGAGATCGCAGCGAACAGATCACTTTTGGCGAAGTTATTTCTCTCATATCTATCCTGACTGAACAAGAATTTGGAGAGTGAAATGGATAAATCCATTGTAAGTTTCAATTTTGTGCACTGTTATTTCTGACACCGCTCTATTTGTACTGCCAAAAGTTACTTTGTCTGCTTAAGGTGCGTGATGCAAATACATACCTTTGTGCTGCAAAGTAATTTTCATGTGGCATATTGTTGAAGATAATATGTTCAAGTTGGATGGCTCACTTGTAATTTCAGTGAATTTAATCGCTTATGTCCTCTCATATGTGTTGTTAAAATGTATAGTAGTTGCTTGGAGCAAACTTCCATTGCAATACTATTATACGCTATAGTTGAGGAATGAGTTTAATTCATAATGTCACACCACAATTTTCTGAAATAATGTGCATGAAGTCAATAAGATGTCACAATAGTTGTAAAAATCATTTGCATCCTGAATGAGAGAGCATAAGATTAACTGATGTTATGTAATAGTTATATGTATGAAACCTCCTGAAAATATAATCTGGATTGAGTGCATGTTTGCGTTTTTATTGTGCCTCTCGTATCTCAATTCTAAAGTCTCATTGAAAATTGGCAGCAATGCTTTGTGTTCCCTGCCCTACATTTCAACATGCACCGTATAGAATAGCAGTTTCCTAGCAGCGCTTAATTCGTTTACATTAAACTTCGAACATGTGTTTACAGGTTTTTATGACTATGCTGGTGGCTGCGTTGGGCGTTGCATACTGTGAAGACGTTAAAACCCAACAAAACAAACGTGACAGTTTGTATGGTGGTGGCGGAGTCGGTTACCCTGGATACAGTCCCTATGGAATCGGAGGCCTTGGAGTTGCAGGACTGGGAGCCTCAAGCCTTGGAATTGGGGGTTATGGAATTGGTTACAGCCCATATGGTGTCGGAGGATATGGCACTGGATATGGCATGTATGGTCAATCAGGGTACGGATCTGGCTCGTATGGCAACCCACTTTACGGAACCTATGGAGGTTATGGAACTGGCTACGGAACGGGCTACGGAACTGGTTATGGAACTGGTTACGGCGCTTACGGTTCGTATGGAACCCCATACGGGTCATCTGCATACGGCTTCGGAGCTGGTGTTCCCTATGGCGGCTATGGGCAAGTTGGTTATGGAAGCCAGTATGGACAACTATCTGGGTATGGATTGCCTTTCTCTGGGGGCTACGGATCATATGGAAATGTCGGTTATTCCCCATACAGCAAGGGAGGTTATAATTATCCTAGTTATGGATAAATTAACCCACGAATCCATCGTCGTTTCCATACAAAAGGTATATTAATTAAAACATTATTAAGGATTGCGTTGCGTTAAATTTGGCGATACGGGCCTGTTTGATGAACACAATCATGATTTACACCTGGGGAAGAACTTGTAATCTGCTTCGTTTCTATGTTGCATACCGTCCAAATAAAAAATTCGATCATGAATTGGTTATAGCGTTTAACACGTATTAGGAAGTTGCGTTTTGTGTATGAATTGCACATTTTTACAAAGCTATTTCTTTTTCTATGTAGGTATTGATTATCTGATTTATCACGGGATTTACCAATCAAGTGCTTCTGTTCTTTCATCGAATGTGGTTCTCACAACAAATGCCTTCCTGGTTCTAAAATGGGTTATTGTTTCTGGACCCTGCTATGTTGATTTGGCTATACCATTATATTCATTCGCTATGGAAATAAAAATAAATTGGCAAAAAAATGTGATTTGTGGTGTTTTTCACTAATTATGTGCTGAAAGCAAGAATGATAGTTAAGAGCAATTCAAATGTTTTATTGATTGCTGTACAACAATCTTTCTTGATATTCATGGCTTAGATATAGAGCTGCTGTCACAGTTAACATGTTGCTGCAAGTGAATGTGCATGAATGGATTGTTGGAAATTCATGCAATGACACTGCGAAATGCGATCAGTAAATCATGAAAACATTCAATATTTATGCTTAAATATTTTGCATATTACAATATTAATTTGTTGAATAAACCTTTCATACATGTAACCTTTACTAATTTCAATTTAAAGTTGGGTCGGTATATTTTGAAAACAATATAGTTATATGTTGAATGTTTAAAACGCCCTGTTTATGTAATTTAAACAAATTTTGCAAGCTGTAGCATTTCCAAAACTATGCTGCCTACTTGCACAGCTCGTTGAGTGACTGCACAAAATTACGTTTAGAAACAGTTGAAACATTATACAATAGTAAATAAAACCTGAAAAGGACAACGACCAGCTGAATGCTGTAAAAGTAGAGTTCATGAGTGCAACGGATTTCCACTCTGCCAATTTATTCGCATTTGTCCCCTTCGACATGCATGCAGAGTGGGTGTTTTTGCGTGAAAAATCTTTGTTTGTACCCTCAACATGCAAGGATTATCATCCAACCGCGTGTCGTTTCCTTTTCATACAGAAAAACACTCAAAACCGCGCTTTTTGGAGTAAGTTTTTTATTTTCTTTATTGGAATCACTCCTTGAAAAGAATAACCTATCCGTGAGCACCAATGGCTGAAATTAGCACATGACATTCTATTTAACATTTCCAATGGAATGGTGTAGCGGAATATTCGAGCATTATCAATTGCCCTGTGCATATACAAGTAGGAGTGATCTAATTTGGACATCAAAATGGCGTTACTTTCTGTAAGTAATTGATAAATTAGCCATTGTACTAGTTATTTAGATTTGAACCTATTTTACCGACATATTTAAAAGAATTTATATGCGTGCTTTAATTGAAAAATTGCATGCGGTCATCAGTAAATCCTGTTCAAGCTTTAAAAAATAAATGACATGTGCTCATCACATTTAGCATGAAATGATATTATTTTATTCTCAAAATTCATTATTATAATTGTGGATGGCGGTGACATTTTCTTTCAGATTTGGCGACACATATTCCTATGCATGTTTACGATTTATGAAGTTTCCGGATATTCTACTGTTAATTCACCGAAAGCGAAATCAACTTTCGTTTTTCCTTTCGGTGGGCGATACAACAAAGTGCATCATCCAGCAGCTTATGATACATTGAAAATTGATTACAATTACGACAATCATGGACAATATCAACCTATTCAATTTCCAAGCGAATTTACGGAATTGCACCAAAGGCCAAATCTACCAAGATACAAGGGATCGGTTCCAGTTTTCAATCATGTTGAAAACACTCATGGCTATAATAATGTCGGCTTTGCTTTCCCACATCATGCACCACCTTATATGTTGAATATGTATCCAGCATTTGTGGACTATTCGTATCAAGGTCTTGGTTATGGGTATCCAGGTTACGGAAAATGAATTAAGTCATACACTTTTCCGGCCTCTGGAGAAATTATGAACGTGTTACTCATTTTTTAGATCATGAAGTCATAGGGAGTACTTACCATATCCGTTTTGTTTGCATTTGCATTTTTCATTTTCATTTATTATTTTTTCACCGCGTTGTGGTTATTGACCTGGTAGACGCTTCACAGAATTACATTTGCCCTTAGGGCCCTGCATGAGTCCAAAAAGTCCAACTTAAAAATGATCACTAAAAATTATCCGGAAGAGGGTGTTACCGGTAATATGCTCTAGTTCTGACTTCTATTGCTTTTCAAGACAATATTACAGCGTTGTTTGCACTAGAGGGCGAAATATTACTTTTTAGTGTAATTAGGCATGGACGCTATGCATTTTACAGATTCATTAGTTGTGAATGAGTAGGTAGAATATCTGTGCAAAAACAAAGTAGGACATTTGCTAGCAAACTTAATTAGCTATACTATTTTAGCTTTATCATTCCACAATTGCGGAATTTACCTGTACGTTTATGCACTTTATCAGAAATATAAACACTTTTTCCATAATTTGTTGTTCCATATCTACATAAGTCCATTGCAAATTTCACCCAATTTACAACACGCATTCTTTAATGTTTGCAACAATGTAGCGTCTGCATAAAGTAAATAATTTTATATATAGCACATCCAATTATGATCTCCAACTTTCATATTGCATGCATTGTTATCGGCCAGAGAAAAGAATGCAAATGTAATAGGGACCATTTTTGTATTGCCCATGCCATTATAGAATGAAATGCAGCATCCAACAGCTGCAGTTCAGGCAACAATTAATATCTGTTTGCAAGTTAAGATGTCCAATAATATTTAATTTATGTACTGCTAAGGCAGTTATTCTTTTAAAACTTTTACGCATGTACGTTTATGTATTTTGGAAGTACATAATAAACAGTTTGCATTAGTTATTTTTATTTTTAACTTCCCTCTTTTGTTGTTCTCTTATCCGGATTTTCTCATATCCGGATTACCCTTGGTCCTAATTGATCCGGGGGTTTCTACTGTTATTCATAAAGAACATTGTGATGCCTCCATTATATGATTTGTTTTTTAGCAAAGATTTCGAAGCTGCCGGTAATTGAAGACGCAAAAGATAGACTGCAAATGTTTCAGATAATGAATTTTATTATACTGCTATAATTCAAAAAAAATATGCTGCTATGTGTGTCAGTTACAAACTTAAAACTTAGCTTGAGAATGCATTTGGCAAAAACATTACCAGCTCTTCCAATAAAACTGCCATATCGAATTGCAAAATGAGCAATATATTGCAAAATGTAACGGTCAGTTAATTCTAATAACATGACTACGAGTATTGTATACACGTGTCAAAATAGCACAAAACAACAAACGCATACGAAGACAAATTTAAAAATTAAAGCTCAAATCAAAGCAATACGTTTTATTCGGCAACTTGTATTGTCCTGGAGCCAAATATGTCTTTCAGGTGGTTTGAATTAAAAGTAGCAACAAGCTTTCGTTCTCCTGATCTCGTAGGAATAAAACTTTCAATGTGTCTCACTTCTTCGAGCGGCTTTATTTTCCTGCACAACAAATGCAACAATTAGTGCTCTGAAACCACCGTACGTATGTTATAATAAAATAATTGCTAATACTTGCCTAAATTTAACCGTTCTTGGGCGAGTTAAACCAGGGCCTTCGAATGTGAAGTAGCAATCTCGAAGAACTTTATTGAGTGGATTAGTGAAAGAGCATTCAAATGATAAGCTTTTCCCTACTTGCGCATCTCCTTGGAACTATCAAAATGGAGTGACGGTAATTATTACTTGGCAATTTCTGTGTAATAATAATTATATTAATAACTAAACGAATAATATACCTCTAGGTGTAGCTTTGGTTTTTCTACAGCAAAATCATCCTCTTCTGTCCAAGCCTGTCTGGTCTCTTTCACAACAGCAATGGCATAAATCTTCATCATTGCATAATCAACAAGCTTGTCCATGTATTCTTCAGGCTTAACCGTCATACCCAGCATTTCACCTATGTTTTATAGAATTTCGGGTGAATTACAAGTCAATTTTTTTATATCAGGTATGCGATACTTACTTTGCTGAGGATCCAATGTGAAATTTCCATCAACTTTCTTGACTTTCTTTGCTTGAACTCCAGTGTAAAATATGCTAGCAGTTGATAAAACTGCGTGGATTGTTCGTGGCTCATCGCTTTTATTCTGCAAATTATATCAGATACAATATTGATAACTTATGTGCATGGTTTATCACAGTGCTATCATCACACTTACCTCAATCTTGACATTCACATTGAAGGAATCTCCAATTTTGATTTTGTCTATTTCGATCAGATCAAAACTGACATCTTCAGTGTCAGGTTTTGGCATGTCGTATATATGTTGCAAACCACCACAACGGGCTGCGTTCAAAACTGCCATGCGTTCAGATTGGGTTCCTAGAAACAAAAAATAACCCGTTTTTTAACGAAAGGCTTGCTGGGCTTATTTACAAATACTTGAGACGTTTCGAGCTGATACTGATTATGTATACCTTCAGGATCTTTATATTCGTCAGTTATATTTTCTGCATCGTCATCTCCATCGTCGTCATCCACACCTGGTCTTTTCGTTAAAATAGCTCTTCCAACGCTGATAATGCGAATTGTCATAATATCGTTTACTTTATTTATTATAACATACTTATTTACTTACTGATAGTTATTGGTACGCATTTTTCTGAATCCAATTTCACTTTTGTTGTCTTCTTGCCAATGTATGACATCTGCATTGACTTCAGCAAATATAAAGGGCGTATCATACAGAAGACCAATTTCTCCTCTTCTTACAGCAACTACAGAAGCAGGCCCAGCCTGATATATTTCTGGAGAAATGAAAATATTTATGTATCTATATCAACTACAAAATTAACACGGATTTTTAAATTGATGTTTTCATGAAAAAAGTATGTATACAATAATTCCACCTCACCTTCACTTTGCTCCTGTGGGGTAGAATCAATAGCTTGCCAGCCTCCATAACCTGATGGCAAATCTGAACGTGCCATCCATGCATCATTCCAAACGTGGAAATTCCTAAAAGTGCGTTGAATGTGTTATTCGGAGTGTGTAATTTCAAAAGTAATTTAATTTAATTAATACGTACCAAATTGAATCATTGCATGCATCAGGAACTTTGTTTCCTTTCGTGTCAAAAAATTCGTCAATGCTTAAACTTTCGTCCGTATCATGTGCCGACACAAAGTTGGTTACACTCCTACATGGAATTCCCAAGGCTCTGCAAACTAAAGTTGAAGATTTATTTAAGAAATTGAGTTACAATTATATAAGTAATTTTTTAAAAGTATTCTTCTGTATAATTCAGACGTACTTGTGGTGACAATTCCAGAAAAGACCCAACATTGGCCATATTTGACTGGTTTACCACCAGCTCCCATGTATTGTTCAAAGATTTTAATACTTCCTGTCCATGCAAATGGCGCTGTACCATCCGAATAATTTCCGGACCAGTTGCCTTCCAGAACTCCATCTTCATCCACGCTGTTTGCCTGATGGGTATCGTTAAAAAGCCTTGTAAATCTTCCATGTCAATAGTGTAATTCAACGTTTATACATAAAGAAATGAAAGTATTACTGCTGCAGCTATAGCTCGAACAACTTTAACTGGATTCCCTCGAGATGTGAAGTCCAATTTTGCAATATCCAATATGTAGGTACAGGCAGGCAATACAACATCGTCGAACTGTAAAGGTCTCTGAATTAGTAACATACAAATTTATATATGGCATACATTAATATGTTGATTCACATGTTATGATGTGTACGTGATAGTTTGATTATGTTTCGCATTCTGCTTGCTCGATAATTCAGAGGTAGCAGATATTCAAATATTTCCATAAAAATCTGCGATAATACAATGCATCCCTTTCAATAAATATAGTTAAATATTTTATCTTAATTTGAGGCAGAATAAACACCATAATGTTCGTCATTTTCATTGTTTCTATTTGCCAAATAACTTGGTATGACAATATTCAGAAGATAATTAATTCATTCAGCGCTGAATTTTGAGCTTACTTGGCCAAAGACCCATCTTCGTCCTTGTGGCCTGCTGTATGGTCCAACATAAATTTTGCCAGTGTCATTCAGTACGTACTCCTGCCTCCATTGGTCATTGTCCATGTAGACCGAATCCTCTGAAATTTGAAACTTATTAATGAGCATCATTCGTTATACCTACTATATCGTGTTTCTCATATTTCAAGTAGGCTATACCTTTGCACCATGGATTGAAGAGAACATATATGTTTTCTTTGCACTTATAAGTTTCCTTCTTTTTAACGTCTGACACCAGACTTGTCTCTATCTCATATTTCCATACTCCAACGCAAACTGATGCTGGTATTTTAATCTATCCAATAAAGCGCACGTGGAGGAATACGTATCATTTATTGAATATGTTGATTTGTTTATGATTGTTGCCTAACTTACATGTACGGTCAAAACCTCTCCTGTAGTGTCATGAATTCGGACATCCCACTGCATTTCTGGTTTTATAAATTCTTGATTATTACCAAGAATCATTTCAATGTGAGTGCCTTTAGCAATCAATGGATTTGGCCCTAATTACAATAAACATCGCTTTAAGTTCGTTATGCAAGCACAAAATTATTGCTAACTTGCATAGTGGATAATATAGAAACGAACCAAACAGCAATCTGAATTTTATTGTGTCTTGTGTGGGGTCATAAGGCCTGTTTGTTCTGATGGCAACATAAAATGGTTGTCCTCTTCTCAGTATAACAACTGCAGGATTCCCTTGGACCAATTCGTACTTGCTAGTGTTATGCTCATTGGCATTGTCTCTGGCGTATAATTCCAACTGAGTTACTCGAAGCGGCGTTGTTTGAATCGAATCGGGAACTGAGACTGAAGGCGGCGGGGTGATGCGGTTTTCGTATTCACCGCGAAGTCTGTTGTACATGTCCCTCACATAATTGTTGTATCTTTCTGGCGTGTAGCGTCCTATCATTCTACCAACTCCAGAAAACACATTTCCGGGAATGTAGTTGCGGAAGCTGGATGCAGTTCCCGACATATTGTTTCTGCAAAATAACAACATCTATTATTAATTGAACGATTATTCACTTTTAAGAAAAACTTTCCAATAAGTTCGAATTCACTCTGTATATACGTTCTAACAAATCCTTTATTGCAAAACTAAATGCATACATAACGAAGATTTCGTTTCTTGTAATAGTGATGCGCTAACTTAAACTTTCTCAATTTTTTAAAGTTGCTTTACGAAATTTGATTTTAGACTCCATCCATCCTCTGATAATTACTTTCGCTCTATCACAAATATATAAGTGATAACCTCTTTTGTTTTGAGATAGGATCCACAAAAAATATCTTTTTAAAGCCTGCATTACTGGAAGTTCTTCCTTCCCGTGCATATGTTTTCATATTGTAAATCGCTGATCAAACCATGTAGCTATAATGCATGTAAATGAAACCAGAAACAATTGGTGCCCACCACTTCATAATATTATAATAGGTATATAGTACCTACTGTGAAATTATGTGGATGGAAATTTCCAAACTTACGTACATAGCTAGAACGTACTACGTTACGAATACGTTCTGTAAATGATCAGTATCCTTTATAAATAGTTTCCCGGATATGTGATAAGCTAGAAATTATTTCGTTTCGGATTGCCTTTTGCTATCGTTAAAAGAGATCGTGGGTACTATTTGTGATGGAATTATAGCAGTGAATATTTATGTAATGAATACAGTGGACGTCAATTTGAATCTTGTAAAAAAAATGCAGCGTTTTACGTTAGCAATATGGGCTTATGTCACATTTTATGAAATTTTAATCTGTCTATGAGATACGCCATAAAATTTCCTTAAAAATGTCAATGTGCGGCAGCTTTGACAAAATTGCTTCTTTAGTACCTCATGTTGAATTACACAAAATGCCGCCGCCTTAAATGTTATTGCCGTTCTCTATTATGGCTTCATTAAAAACGCATCTGTTTGATACTGCTGCAATTTAAAGGCTCGCTGTGTCATAACTTCATTACAAAAATATAAAGCGGCATTTCTGCTAATGTACCAGGCCACATAGTTTATGCTTACACGTACATATATCATCATGTTAACACTGTTTTTATTTCAAGTGCAGCATTCGTAAGTATGTGTACATTATATATTGAAAAAATTCTTAAATTATACGTAATGTCTGGGCTGCACTATGCTGGTGTTTATGTACATAAGGCAACTTGCCAGAAATAAACTGAAATTTTATAAATATCCCGCCACTCTGCATTACTCTTTTAAGTGCAAACTAGGTCTGAATTTGAAGGGTGCGGCATTGATGACGATCATCACTTCGCGAATTCGATAGAAATGATCACGCTATATGTATAACACTGAGACACGAACCTGGGGGAGGTATTATTGCGATATCCTTGTTGTAAATTATAGTATTAATATATGTTATTGCACGGAAAAACTTTTTATTTTATCGGCATATTACATAGTTGTGTAAATTACCCAACAATGCCAGCCAGCAATTTCTAATACGTGTTTTGAATGTCTGGCGCCTTTGCAACCTTGGTGCTTTTGAAGGCTACTGCACTTGACAGCAGAAATATTTCTTTAAGGATTAGTATCTTGGGTACGGTTAACAGCATCACGAGAGATTTGTTGATGCTACTCG
>WWPM01021075.1:0-14181 GCA_023279145.1 Glomeris maerens
GTGTGTGTGTGTGTGTGTGTAGGTGAATGAATCACTTTACAAAGTACATAAAACATGTTGAATCTTCGCATGCAAATGTCGACTGAGCAAATTACTTACCAGAATAACAAAAAATATGCGATATGTAAATAAAGAACGGCAGCAGAAATTGCAAATTCCGCTGTATCACTTAAATGCTATGTCCAAGTTACCAGTTAAATACTACTTAGTTTGTTCCACTTGTCACGGTGTAGAAAACTAGGACTCCACGTAATACACTAAATGTCAACAGAAAATGAAAGTTGAAAAATCCGAGTGCTCATGGTACTGCTTTTTACAAAAAAATATCAAACAAACTTATTCACACCTTAATTTTTAATTAAAAACACATTTTTTGCAATACTAACTATATTTAAAATCATTATCTACTTAGCATCAAATTGCGCAGTTTATTAAAAACACCAATTTTGTGACTACTACATTCAAAATCCCAATCCCCATTCATTAATTTCAGAATTTATTATTATTCACCGTCTTTAAATCCGCCGTTGTAAATCTAAATATCACAACAGATACATATTTTTAGTTGAATGAAAATACGATGGGTTATTATTGTTCAAATGAAAATCTGAATGCCACAATAGTAAATTGACACAATTGTAGCACTCAATCCAACAAAAGTTATTGAAATGTCAGAGTTCAAAAGTCAAAATTCTCTCTCAGTTTCATGTGAATATTGCTTCTCATGAAACGAATGAATAATATCTGTACGTTGATCAACGCGTCATTATCAGAAACAGCTGTTTGCCAATGTCTAAACATTATTGCCTACATTAGGAATAAGGGGGGAAAATGTATTTTTATTGCATAAAAACTCAAAACTCACCCTGTGATTGAGCCACATATGGTAATATATCTCCCGGTTGTAAACTTATCCCAAAATAAATTCTTTCTTTTTTTCTTGTTTGGCTTCAAATACTTTTCAATCAACTCATCATCCTACTTGAATTTAGGTCTATTCAAAAGTTGAATGGAACAAGGAAGTAGCATACCTCATTAAAACAAGTGCAACAATTATTACACAGCAGTAATTATCTTTTCAATGAAGTTCTAAATACGTTCTAAACATAAATGGAGCTTGGCAGTAATTTATGCATATTACACAAATAATCCCATTGAACATAACTTCATATGAATGAAGTAAATATCAAATTTATTTTTATATTATAGCCAGATTTCCTTTTCCATGTTCGTTAACATAGCACAAACATTTCTCAATTTCCCACAACTCGTTTTACGAATTCTCAGATTGGGAACATTGATAATAATTGTCACAAAATTGCTTTTAAATATTCACAATTATTGAGAATTTTAACGGAAAAGTTCTGAAAAAAGTAACTTCATTCCTTTTTAATGAGATTAATAATGGTTCCACGAATTAAAATGAAAACATGTAGTATACAATTTTAAGTTTACAATGGCATCTAAAAATGATATAAAATATTAGCAATTATATTTTACACTCTTAAATAAGTTATTATCTACTCGTGAATTTCAAAATTGAAAACAAAAATGTATTCCTAACTCCCCAGTATCACAACTCAATTGTTTGTGACATCTTGGTGAAATTCAATAAAGTTGTTACGTGGATTGGATTGGAATGCAGCAGGAATTTGAAATTAGAGAATATTGAGTACACTGCGTTAGTAATGGCGGTTGGATAAAAAAAAAGACGAAAATAGTAGCAAACTGACCCAAGAATTCCCGGCTGGTAAATCTTGCCATCGATTCTCCACGGGGTTCCTCCATATTTTGAAATGAGATTAGAGGAATTGTAGTTTAGTCCCAGTGTGCTAGCCCGGTTGTCTCTTTTTCTTTTACCAGGGAAAGACGACAACGAAAGCACGTTTTTCATTTGGTGAAGGGATCCTTTATTAATGGCGTCTTGATAATTGTCCAAAGAGATGTAATCGACCGCTTTCTGTTGCTGCTGCTGGTTGTGGTGGTGGTTATTGGATCCGGGCATTTCACGATCGCTAACCACGCCGTTCAGTGCTACGTTATCGAGTTGATCTTGCCAGATGCGAGTCCACAATTGTTGCGCTGGTCCTTGTTGTTCCGGTTGAAACCAGGCAATTTGCGGATCCATCAAATGCTAACCACTCACTTAAATTCTTCAGTTTATTCCGCCGATTATTACCTATTTTAGACGCCAAACTATAGAGAGAATTTCCCAGTAGTTTCTAGCCAATATGTAGCCATCTGCGACTGCGAGCGAGAGACGCCCGATCCAATGTTGCCAGCTTTCGCGTTTTCCGCACCAAAAGTAAAACTCCCCATACGATCTCACTCTCGTTTTTGCAGCGAAACTGTAATCGAGTAGCGCCACCTGGCGTTAGGTATTCGCTTTCTTGTTTCTTTCGTTTCTTCCTAGATGGCTTGACTAATTTTATAACTTTTATCATTACATATCAACGTTTTGTAAAATACCTCCCCGCATATTTTTATTCGTGATGAAATAAATCGAATTATAATTCATGTTCTGTAAGGGGAACATGAATTCATCAAACATTGCAAGTTCCCTATATAAATGGAAAAAAGAGACTTGTTATGATTGGTTAATTGCATTTAAATGAAGAACATTTATCTTTTGGTTGTTTACTTGTATTTATATACTAAAATATTCAGCGTTGCGGCAATTTTTATTTGAAATAATCTGGAAAACATGAACGAGACGGCTGCCATGACGTAATCGGAGTAAACACAAGCATATATTCCAAAATAAGGCTCTCGTTGCACATTCAATTTTCAACCGTAAATAGGCGCAGACAAGGCTATGACGTCACTGGCAACTAAAGTTCCACATGCCACCGCAAGGGAGCGTTCCCTAAACAAAACATTTAAAAATATTGCACAACGATGTGTAATACATAATTGTTATTCAATGATATATTTTTTTTACAATCTCATTATTACGTGTTTTCAAACTTTTCTGAAACGTTATCTAAAAATAGAGTGAGGTGGCACTGATTTTTTCCGAACTTCAAATGCAACATGTTCCAGTCGAATACATACATTGCTCCATTTCAGTTTCTTTTTACTTTAACATCGATGCACAAAATAGTCTTGTGTTTGCTAAAAATGTCTAAATAATTATGCATAAAAACAATTTTTAGTGCTCGACGGAAAGGGGGGGGAGGGGCAACCTGGGACGTCACTTGAAACGCGGATGATTCATAATACCTTTTCACAAAGGCGCTCTAAGCACTGGATTTTTTGAATGAACTATAGTTTTTGTTCAAGCGCATTCCAATTCTTTGCATTTTGAACTTAGTCATTCTTCATGTCGTGAGAATAACTGCGAAAACATAATCTTGGTAATCGATCTTAATCCTGTGGAACAGCAGTTTTTGAAACTGACCAAATAAGGAAATGCGATTTCAATTTCAGTACTAACGCCCAGCAGATGTCGCTGCGATCCGTGTATAGAAATTCAATAAAATGGCGGACGACGAGTTAGCTGCTTTGCGCAGTCAGCGTATGGCTCAATTGCAGCAGCAATACCAGGCAAGGATGATAAAATGAAATGTACATTATTAAAAAAATGTAGATGATCTCATTTCCAATAAAAATTATAATAAAAGTCGGTACCGATTTTTAGGCAGGAGGAGGGCAACAATCACAACAAAATGCCGCAGCCAAAGAAGAGGAGAAAGCGAAAGAAGCCGAAATAAGAAACGCAATTCTCTCTCGACTTTTGTCACAAGAAGCTCGCGCAAGATGTAATCCACTTACAAACTTTGTTTTCGGTTTAATTCGCCAGCATTTCATGTGAATTATTCGCAGTGAGTACCCTTGCTGCTGCCAAACCGGACAAGGCTAAAATGATTGAAAATATGCTCGTTAATATGGCGAAAATGGGACAAATTCAGGGAAAGGTATAAAGTGAATGCTTTCGCTCTCCTACCTCCGATATAATATGCTGTACAAATTAAAAACCAGTTCTTTTAAATATCTCAAACATTTAAAACTAAACTTAAATTTAAAAGATTTCCATTTTGTAAAGTTAAATGTAGTCCAATTTTTGTTCAATTCAAATTGGTGATTTGTTGAAATATTTATTGTGCAGCTTGGTGAAGAGGACTTAAAAGGGCTTTTAGAAAAAGTTAGTGAACACACCCAGAAAAAGACAACAGTCAAGGTACTTGAGATGAAATGACAAAAACAAAGCAATAAAAACTTACTTGCACTCTTATTAATTTCAACTTTTTACATCAATAGTTTCAAAGGAAACGTACCGCACTGGATGACGACGACGATTACTGAAGAATATACAAAACTCTTCATTCACTTAACTAGACATGTACAATATCCTGGCAATAAAACCAGTACTCCACAACATGTGATAAAATATTGGTAGTACAACGCTGGGCAAAACATGTGAACATTCTAAACCTACATGGTACAAATGAAATAAAATTGACAAAAAAAAATGAATATTCATTTATTGCAATGAAACAATAGTTTGATAGTTACATATGTAAAATGACAACTTTACTCTTAGCAATTTTGATAATTTTTTTTGGAAAACCTTGTTGAATGTGGACTAAAACAATTCTTTTCAAGTATCCAAAATGAAATGCAATAAACATTAATCAATAGTCATCTGAACACTGGAAATCCACGTTATTGCAAAGACACCATAGTTACAATTTTATTTTTTCATTGTGAAATCCGTAATAGCAAAATAAAATTAAAAAATTAACCTGTCTTACAATAGGCAACTATATTTTTATAGTGTATTACCTTATGGAATGCCAGGTAAACAGTACAGTGCTTTATATGTATATAAGTACAAGGTAAACCAACAGGCTTCCACCAAATTGACAGCGTAAACAATATTTTACAGATTCAGACTTAATCCACATTGGATTTAATAATAGTGCATAATACTGTACCTCCTTGAAAAACCGGTTTGAATTTCACCTTCAATGGAAGGAACTTCACAATTACTGCTGTAACATATCCATGACTAGGTTCAGTTGGCTCATTTTCCATTTTGTTTAGTCCAATTTTTCAGCTTTTACGCACACACACACTTTTTGCGTGAATACTGTCATTGATTCTGAAAACAAAAATCCTTGGTTGCGCACATTATGGCACAATAAATTTTCCCTATTAATTAATCTGTTTTTTCCAAGATTGTTTTCAAATGCATAAAAATTAGAGCGACGAGGCTTTTCATAAACATTCACAAAAATATAATCAAGCGCCTTAAGTTTGGAATTAAAATATTTAAATTATTGCAACTTACCGATGATCCTCTGGAGAAATTGTGGCTTGGATTCCCAATAAACACCAACAAAGTAAACTGGGATTCCAGTTAATGTCATTACTGTGGCAATCAACACTACAACTGGGCTGGCGAAAAATGGTAGCAGTACAAGGAACGTACAGATGATGAAGAATACAATTGGCAGTATTATGTTAACCTACACCAAATCACAAATTCTAATGTCATAACGGTGCGTCTCCTCTCATAGTCTTAGTCAAATTTAAAAGTAAAATCTTATTCGTGTATACAAACCTTGATGGGCCTCTCCATATTTGGGCGTTTCCATCTCAAATAAAGCAAACCTGCTACTGAGAAAGTGATGAAAAGAGATTCCACAAAACTTGTGTAGTTAATGAGCGAGTACACGTCACCAGAGATGAGCATGCACAATGTTATTATGCACTGCAAAACAAAAATGTCATTTATTGTCATTCCAGCAGTGAATCCCTTTCAAGCGTAAATTTGCTCAAATTGATTTTTTTATTACATTCTCCACATACAGAAATAGAGCATAGAACTTTTTATTCAAACAAGGCCAGTATATACTTTGCACTTGAAATGGGATTCAGCGTATTTAGTGGAATCCTTTTTATTTTACCAGGAACACCAGGGAAGGCACTGGTGTGTATTTGTCGACATTTATCATTGCCAAAACATCAGGCAGATGTCCTTGTCGGGCTCCAACAAAAAACAACCTGGAATAACAATTTTTTGCTAGACTGGCTTTGTCACATTTATGTAAATGCAGCAACAGTTGTATATTTGACTCTTCTAACCTTGACGAAGCAAAAATCCCACCATTGAGACCACCAAACGTTGAGCACGCCACAAAAACTGGCATAATCCATGCCATAACACCAAGTACTCTCTCACTGAACGACTAAAAAAAGAAATGCAACACGAGAAAATATTCAGAAAGATGTCATAAACAGCATTAGCAAATCTGTTGCGACATTATTTTCCATTATTTTCCCATTGCAGTTATGTTTTGAAAACCGACACAAAAAGCAAAATATAATACTATAGTAATTGGGTACACAATACATGTGAAACACATGAGAACCCTTATGAAAAAGTTTGATCAATATTGATCACTTTATTATCAAGTTGATCACACCCGTAATCAAGTTGATCATGTACTATACTGACATTAAATCCAAGTTACAAAGGATTATTTAACAAAATTCAGCTAATTAGTTTAATTATTTCAAACGAATATATAACTTTTCATCACAGAATAATTATAAGCCTATATTAAGAGCTAGAATTTATATTGTATTGAATTATAAATTATTTATCGTAAATATATTGACAGTAATTGCACATGTAATTCTTATGTTCTCCACAGTTGTAAATTGACTTACCACAGCAACTGCATTTGATGCCAATACTTCTGAAGGAGATAGAACAACAAAATATGCAACATTCGCCATTACGTAAACCACTGTAACAAGTGGCAAAGAAATCCAAATGGCCCGGGGAAGATTTCTGAAATAAAAACCCAGTTAATTCTGCAATCAACATGTTCCAATTCATGAGTATATGAAATTATGTATTGCAAAATATTCAACTGAAATAACGATTCTACATCATATTATACAATCTCATTTATATTGGAAGATAAACACGAAAATGTACTCCAAAAGGAGCCATTTCAGTCAAATCCAATTTCTTATATCCAACTTTTACGGAGCCTAACAGCCAAACAGAATCAAAAATCATGACACTCACACGTAGGGATTTCGAATCTCCTCGGTCACAAAATTCAAGTAATTCCTATATAAATAACGTAAATTGATACAAAAAGTATTAATATGTACATTCAGTTTTGAAAGGAAATAGTCATATATGTTGCACTTACCATCCAGCATAGGAAAATAATCCAGAGAAAAAAGATAATGCAATGAACCCTGGTTCTGTAGTTGACCCTTCAAAAGGATCTTTGAAATTCTGAACATCTCCTACAAATATAACGGATTTAATTATGTATACACATTTTCATATTATAAAATACGAGAGAAAATAATGTACCCATCCCCAGTCTGACTAGTCCAGCGATAATAATGACAACGAGGGCCAGAATTTTAGTAAAAGTAAATATGTCTTGAACTCTAGTTGCCCATTTCACATCGTAGCAATTGATGAATGTCAGTAGACCTAAACAGGAAAATTCAAACTACAATCAAATTGCACGCAGTCCTAGAAAGACTTTTTAACATGCATACACATATTTCACAGAGATCGTCATAATTTTGACAAAATTAGATGAATAATAATGCAGAAGGCTAATAACTGGAAAAATTTCAAAGCGCTACTAGTCATGCACAGCTTTAAGTCATTTTTCTAAAATCGCCAATATTTCCATATTGATGCATTGTCACTTTTTTCCACGTTTTTATTAACTCGGTCTGCTGTCTGTCAGTCAGTCCGGCAGTCCGCCACCCCCGCGGTCCCCACCCGCCTTGGGGTCATTCCAGCTGTGGTTTTATAAGGAAGAGTCTAAACTCTGAAGAAATTCCGTTTTTCTGAACAATGGGATTCCCTAGAGGCAAATTAACACCAGAGGATTACAACTGCTTTTCTCCCCTTCCCTATCCACCCCCTACAAAATTTCAGTTTTAGGTGTAGAGTGAACGCAGAAAAACAGCACAGGGCCCACGATTTTTAGGGGCCCATACAAATGGACAAACAAAAGCATTACAAAAGCAAACAAAAACTAAAAATTTTAATAAATCCACGTTTACGAGGATAATGATGATGCGCCCCCACGTTTCCAGTTTCAGATGTTGTAAAACGTGGATTTATTGGGCATTTTCGAAAATTCATCCAGTCGTAAATCGACTGAATGTGTGACGTCATGATTGGAACCCAAAGGAACTGGTACAAGGCGCCGACTACATGAATTGCTGACCAACTTTTCTAGCCTATGCTCAGTCGGCTAGACAAAAACTGAATTGCCGAATACGCCCATTAAAATTTTCAACTTATTTCACAGACAGAACTCCTAATTAGGGATTTCCAATTCTGGTGTAATTTAGTTATTATTTATGGACAATTCAACTGGAGATTTTTGTGCTGCACAACTCAGTTGAACAATCTATCAAGGTTTTCTTATTTCATTATTACTGCAACCCTTTTCCAGTATACAAGAGATGAACAGCGTTGACATTCATAAAGAAAAACCAATTTATCATCGCCATGATTCCTATTATTACATGTATATCTTGACAGATATCTCGCTCGATACGTATAGGTGTTAGCAATAAAGCAAAGTGCCAAAGTGTCTGCAGGTCAAGTAGTAAACTATTACATGGCGAATTTTGACCAACGATTTTGACGAATTGCCATAGTCACTGTCCTTGGAAACCACATGCAGTTCTTTTTTTTGGCCTACAGGAAACGTAAACGCCATCCGTTGGAGGGAAAATACAATAGTGCTGTAGAAAGTGCGAATAAAGTATAGTCTAGTAAACCACGTGACTTCCGATCCAATAAATATGGCAAATATCTTTCTTTGTGCGATCGACGCGCGCAAACTGAGAAAGAGCGGGGAAAAAATGGAACGCTCGCGGCCATTAATGTCAATATGAACGCTGACAAGTTGACAACGACGATTGGCTCTAAATGCCGTCAATTATTATAACTGTCACAGTCGTGAGAAGTTGCAGCCCTTCTTTTCCTCATCCATAAAATAATCTTCCTGAAACGAACGAACTTTTCCGCAATATTTCTCGGAGGAACCTACAAAGTTCTTTGATTTTACTTTGTAATGTGTGACGTCATTTGCCACACTTCGACTTCAGCTATCTTTGCAATCGATACCTTTAATATTTTTACAGACGATTTCCAATCACATTCTAGGATGGGAAGAGGTGAAAGATTGGGAAATCTCATGTTTGTGATTATCTGAAGTGGGCGACATTGTTTTCTTATCCTGTTTTTTTTTCCCATTAACACTAAGCAATTGAATCTTTTCAAAAGCAATATGCCAAGTCAAGTTTTCAAATAAATTGGTTTTACTGAAAAACTAAATAAAAACTCAGTAGAATATAAATTCGCTGATGTTAAATTGTCAAAACGAAATGGTAATGGCTAAAAATAACTTATAAAAAGAACTGATTGAAAATAGCAAAGAAAACAACTGAGCAATTGTCAAAATAAGAATCAATATTTCATATGGCATACTAATTGCTCGCAATAAAAAAAATCTGGAAGCCCAGCCATCGAAACATATGGTCTTATTTTACATTTTTTCACTAATGTCTATGCTAATAGATTTCTAAAAATCAAACGGGGTATTTTTGGCAAATCGAATATGTGCATGCTTACCATTAAGTTATATTTTAAACTAAAAAAAATTGTATGAACTCGGGGCTGATTTGAATCAAAATATGGTCAGACTTGTTATTATACTATACGTGGCAAAGTTAGCGAAACCATGCAAATCTCAAGCACTATATAGCCAGGTGATAGCTAAGTAGCCTTGGCAAATGTAATAACATCATTCTGCGACTTGACTCTGTCTCATTGCATTAATTTCCATATTTTCTTTGCGACGAACCGTGCCTCGAATTTTAATAGCAAATTCTACACAGAATTTTTGTCCTTTTTAGTACCCTATGCACGGATACAATATTTTTTTTGGAGAACTATGTATATTTCCTTGAAAACATTCAACGAAACCCTTCTATCTCTGCTGCATCCAGACTAATATTCTTAAATCAGACATCCACTGTTACAATATACCACAAAAAAATAATGCAACTTATATCTCAAAAATACATCAAGGGTTTTTGTAATAACCTATAAACTTTACATTTAGGCAACCTGTATTTAATAATGCATTTGCATCCGTAGAAGTCGGATTGCGCAATGTTAGGTACTTGCGTACGAGAGAAAAACCACTAAAATTAATATATATGCAAATAATAATCCTTCAATCATAAATCACTTAGGTATATTCCCAGATATAGAGCCACTCAACGAGCATTAAACAACACCAGATGGCGCCGTTAAAAACGCTGCCGATAAAGAACGGAAAAATGCTGTTTGTAGAAATGAATTACATTTCCGTGAATTCCGTTTTAATTTGCAAGTCCAAAAGGAATCAATGTGCCCCGCTACCAAAATAATTCAGAAAAACAATTGGCGATATCTGAAATCGTTCAGCTCCACCTGGTGACCAAATTTGCAAGAGATACTGGTCATAATGTATGAAGGCATTGTCTAACATCTAAATTGTTAACATTTCTGATACGTGTCTTTGAATAAAATCGAGATACGTGCAGGAATACCCTATAATACACCTCATTAGAACTATAATCCCATGTTAGAGAGTCAAATCCACGTGGAGAGATTTGCCCATTAGCAATAAGAGCAAACTGTATTTGATTTTGGACACAATCCTAAGATACAACAAGGCTAACAACGATTTATTGATTTCCTATGGCGGTAACAAAAACTGTTAAAAGGTGGGCACATACCATCTATCCAAAGCGATCCGCGCCGAGCCGCACCATTCCATTTTTCGCCCAGCCATTTTTGTATGCCACATGCGACCGCGCCGCGCGGCTCCATTTTTCTGGCCAATCACATGCGTGCTGCGCCACGCCTGCACATTTTTGCCCAATCCCACGCCTGGTAGACCACGCCTCCCCCGCGCTACGTGCCCACTCCCCCCCAAATACGCGAGATTCCCATTGATTCCGCCCCTGCTCCACGGCGGGTTTTCCCGCTCGCAAATCGCCCGCGCCGGCGATAAACGGCGCGGCTCGACGAATATTCGACCGATTGGATATTCGACCGGCCGCTCGCGCCACTCCAAGCGCGTCGGGTTTCGCCATTTACGATCGTTTTTTGGCGCGGCGCCAGGCCGTTTGGCGGGTTAGAGCGATGGTGTGTGCCCACCTTTACATTACCACTTTGGGGCAAAATCTGGCGTTAATCTAACTTCCAATAAAGGCTTTTTGCACTTTGGTGCAGTTTCTCGATTTATAAAAACCAATTGGTAGTTAAAGGTCTATAAACAAAAACATCAGATTATTAAAGTTATGTTCAAATATCTTGAAGAGCTCGCAAGATTTCTTTTCAAACACATTCGAAAACACCAGTCATTTCGAAATAATGAATTGTCAGCTTGTTACGCAACGTAGTTTGCATACGAGGAAATGTCAAATTTAGCAACCTCTCTTCCTGTAAAACCCAGTATACACGAGCTCGTCTAATAAGTAAATATGTATAATATATGCAACAGTTGCGCAAGTATAAAGCCATTGCTACAAAAATCTAGTTAATCTGCCACTGAAAATTGAATTTAACCTCACAAAAACCGGACTATTATTACATCGCTGCTCTGCACATAAAAGCGATTGAAATTCTTATCACTGTGAGAAGATATATTTTTGCGCAATTATGTTTTAAATATAGGGTATTGTAAGAAATAAAAAAAAATCCAGACATAAACATCCAACACCCGTGTTTAAATTCGTATATAAATTTAGCTACAGGGAGCCAAGGCAATGCGCCACTATTATGTAGTTTCCTCCAAGTTTTAAACGCGAATTCCAAAGATAGAAGTCAGCCATTTTACCTGTTATTGTGTTTCTCAATCCCTTATGAATAGGTCCCTGGATACATACAACATTGATTTCAATTCATTTCGTGTTTCAATTGCATTTACACTCTAAACAATTAAATTAGCTGTAAATAAATTAGCAATTTCACATTACTTAGTCAAAGGGGTGCATTTATAATGGTGTAAAATAATTACTGACAATTAAATATAATGAGCAACTCACAGACAACGACAGCAGCTAAAAGTCTGACTGCAGCATCAGGTGGAGTGCAAGTTGGGAACACTGGTTGTAAAATGTAAGTTGCAAAAGTGAGTGCTGTGATGGCGTTGCCAGTGGGATTGATGACCACCATTGCCACCCACAAGTACAGGAAAGCTGGCAAGGGCCCAAAGGCGACCTTTCAAAATCAAACAATTATGCACAGTTAGACATACAAGCTTATACGTATTCACAATAATATTTGAAGAAATGATCATGAAGGTTATCTTTTGCTAAAAGTTGCATCATATACATTTCTTTAGCACAGGTACACCCCCTAACAGAAACAACATTCCGTTATACTTAATGTGCAGGATAATTCAGTTAGAAGGTCGAAATGAATCACAACTCAGAGTGAATTTCATTTTTCCCGGACACAGATAATATTAATTTCATTTACCGTTTTTTAGTGGTTACTACAAAATCTTGTTAGTTTTCTTTCAAAATATAAAATGTATCCTGTTAATGTTAAGCCAACGAGTTTGCAGATCGATATACATAATGTGTATGCTGTGTATGTAAATTTTGTACACCATTCGTGCAACATACGTGCAGATTTCATCACCCAAAACTTGTTGATAGCAATCAATAATATCTTGGTAATATCTATGGATGGCTTCCAAAAATATGCACAAATTTCTATAGATAGCTCAAATGCAATGAGGATACACATATACACATGATAAGACTAGCCTATAAATAGCTAATACAAAATACGATATATAGGTAATAGTATAGCACCTGAATGTAGGCGTAATCGCCGCCACTTCTTGGAATGGCCGTACCGAGTTCGGCATAGCAAAGAGCGCCAATCATGGAAAGGATTCCGCAAAGGACCCATACAACAAGGGCCAAACCGATTGAACCAGCCTCTTTCAAAACGCCCTTTGGGGATACGAAGATGCCGGACCCGATGATAACTCCGACAATGATAGCCACACCGTCCATAAGTCCGAGTTCTTTCTTCAACCGGATTGTTCCATCGCCATCTGTCATCGGCGTCGTTTCACTCACTTTCGCGGTTTCATCTTGGTCGTTTGCCGACGACGTCGCCGCCGTTGATTTTCGGCCGCTCATCTTGTCACTCAACCGGTGTTATCTGTCATGAAAAGCACGCCAGATGGTGACCACGTGGAGTATCCAAGAGCAACCGCTGCAGCCAACGAGCGCAACGCGGCGGCTTCACTGTTCAACACAAAATGCGGCAGACCGAATGTGCGCGGCCGACCAGCCTGGAGCACGGACGCGCATGCGCTCTCAAAACGCCAGTGTGATGAGGACTCTACAGCGTTTACCCCACATGCCGCTTTACCAATTCGAACTCGTCAGTCCAAAACAAATGAAGCGGGTTGGAGAGATTCAATAAAAACTCACTTCCGAAAGCAGAATCAATCATCCCCTTCATTTAAACTATTTCATTTACCTCATTGGATGTAGTTTTCCCATGAATTTCCCAACCAAATTCGCTATGTATCCAAATAGCAAGCAATCAAATCTATCATGATTTTATCCCATTTTTGAATATTTATGATAAATCTAATATGGTATTGGCGCAAACAATATGAAATAATAGTGATTTCAAGATAATGCAAATAGTGTTCATACAGGAAACTTTATTATGCAATACAACTTACAAACATTTATTATTGTCAACTAAAAAATGAACATGACAAAAAATGTAATTATTAAATGATCCAATGACAATGTTGGACATGAAACATAATGTGTTGATTGAATATATAAAAATGGAACAAAACTTTGAAGGGATAATAATCTCAAGTGGCAGTAATTTTTTCTTAGCAGATCATTAAAGTGCTATGCACGGAATGAGAAAGAACTATTTGGTGATCTTCAGTCCATCCTGATCATGGGTCACTCTTAATGAATGTAAGTAAGCAACTGACCCGATGAATGCAATCTCTTCCACTGAACACTTGCCAGAAAAGCAGAGTTCAAATTCCCGATCGTCATCCTTGAAACGTTCCAGTTTCTCATGTACCATGTTGGCAAATTTGTCGCTAACACCGAAATCCT
>WWPM01021081.1:0-44334 GCA_023279145.1 Glomeris maerens
CGGTTAAAAATATGTACTTCGGCTAATTAATCCGGATTTTCATTAATATACGGACGACCTCCGGTCCCACCAAGCATACACAATTATAATCATCAGTTTTATAGGATATAGTTGTTCAAACTGTAATTTTTCACAAAATACAGGGCAAATCGCACATATCAACCGCATTGTAATTTATACTGTTCATACTTTAACACCATATCACACGACCCATAGATTAAAATGCGCCTTGAAAGTTGGATGAATTTCAAAAATAATTATTTTGAAACTAAACCCCTAGCTGATCGTCGGAATGCGATATGACAGCTTATCACCCCTGTCATATATAGTATTCACCATAATTTTTTTTAGATTAACATTAATTTGATAAGCCACTTTTACCAGGAAATCACCATGCTATACATCTAATTCATCAGTAAATGCGAATATAATCCTTGGACATCCTGTTTTTCTTTGAAAATATTATAATCACACCCATATTAGAAGATATCTCGTATAGTATATGTATACAGTACATCATAAAAAGCTTAGACGGGTTCACATTAATTTGATGATAAACACTGTCATTTTTTTAAGGAATTACTCATATATAAGTTTAATTTAGTAAATGAGGATATTGGAATTAACGCAAATAAGGACTTTATGGGCCATAATCAGGAGAAAACCGAACACGTACAAAACACGACTTTCAAATTCCACTCACTTTAGAAGTTATTCCGAGCTGAATATCATAAGTTCATAAAATTTCAAATTCATACGTTAGGTAAAACGTGCATAAAAACGTCAAAGGACAATTAAGCACGTATAATTATTGTAAGACAATCTGCTGGAGTGTGAAGAAAACTTAGAAAAATACAGCACTACTTACACCAGATTTCTTCAGTTGTAGCTGAGTGATGATCTTATATCGACGTTGCTGAAACTTTGTTGAACTGTCATGTTTCAACTGTTAATTCGACTACATGGTTAACATTTTACATTGTTAACTCATTCGCTACTAGAGAAAGGCAAATACTGGTTAAAGTAAAACTCCAACAGATTATTATTTCTCCTGCGTCTGACTCACTGCCATGCCATGATGCCAAGCCAAGCCCACCGCTCAGTTTGTATTTTTCTAGTAGGGTACTATTTTAAAGGTTTCAAGGTTGCAATGAGGTCATCACCACGTTGATGTCATGACCACGTGGTATAGTCACGAGGAACGAAGAATGAACTGAACTTCTGACAAAGCAACCTTATCAAATTTCTTGCCAATGGTTATTACTTACTATAAATCCACTGCATAACTTTATTAACAATTTTATTAATAATTCTGAGGATCTCTAGCAATTTCATATAAATTTAGTATATCACATAATTACTATTGTTTTAGCTATATTTAAGTTATTAATGAAATTTACTTTTAAAACTTAATTCAAATACAGAATGTTTTCTGCCATTATGTTTATCATGCAGTTTTATAGCCTTGTCATATAATAAAACAAGTTTCCATATCTATACTTATAATTTACAAGCAATTTAGAAGAAAATGATATTTTTCACAGCCCACATTTTGACCAAATCTGTGATCGCATAACTTACCGTAGTTTGCTGAGTACTTGTTTGAGAAACTCCAACGAAGTTGCACTTTTCCAAGAAAGCACAGCCCTACTGCATAGCACCAAAAATTTCGGATTTCTGCAAAAGAAAACACCGATTTCTAAGCAAAAATCTCGGAATACTCACAAATGTCAAATTTGTAGGAAATAGGTTTCGCAAATTCTATATTTATTAGGGAAATTCCAATTTCTGAAATTAAGTTTTGATGATTCTTAGGGCATTTCACGTTTTTATGTGATTGCAATTGGAATCAATACAGGGGAATAGAATATAGGAATTTGCAATATATTCTGCAAAACAGGGAATTTCAGTCGGACTTGAATCCTCTCATTCTAACGCGTAATCTCGTGGACCATGCAATTTGCAAATTCAATGAAATGACCAAACATGCATAAATGTCACGAAGCGTCCCTGGCCAATGACTCCAACACTTCACGTAGCCTTTAAAGTGATGGTCGGCGTAGTTGTTACCCTGGACACGCTCGCAAGTTGGGCTTTCGTCTTCCTGCGCCACTCTACCCACGCAGCCACATCGGGCTGCTTGCAGTCGCCCTTCTGCTCCAGCTGCTGGTAATAGGCTTCTCGGAGAACCTTGAAGGCTTGCAGGTTGGCGTAAGCCATCTGCGTGACGGGGTCGTAGTACCTGGCCGGCATGCGGGTTATGGAGCAGAAGTTCCTCTGAGGGGCTTTCGGCTTCGTGCGGCTGAAAGTCTCGCGCAACGTGCGCTCCTCCGTGAACGTGATGAAGTTGCGCGAGCATCTCTCTTTCGAGATCGATGGAGGCTTCTTTTCAGCGGCCGCGTTCAACGAGTCGTTGCTGGAAAGCGGAACAGCCAGGGTCTTTATTTATAAATATATTTATATGGAGAATGCAATTATAAAATGTAATAAGTAAGCGATAAATTAACAACATTGGGGCATTTTGATGTCAGAGCGATTTGGATGTACCTGTCACCGTCCACGTCTATTTTCTCCAATTCGGGCGGAAGTTCTTCTATCAACGGCATGGACATCGAGTGGAACTTGATGACCGGCCCTTTGTAGGTCTGCTTCACGATACGAGCCTTCTTCCTTTCCAGTTCCAACTTCTGATAGGATGCTGCGCGCAAGTACACGAGGGAAAGTATAAGTGGACTTTCGGACTTCGCGTACGTTCGGCGGTCACACTTCGTACCCAGGGATTTTAGGTTCTGCTTTTCCGTTATCTTCGCTTCGGCCAACAGCTCTTCTTGGGTGAACCTCTGGTATTCCTGAGCCGGTCTCTTCTCTTTGCGTCTTTGCAGAGCTTCACGTTCGCGCTGCCGCATCTCGGTCGCATGCGACTTCTCCTTCGTCGATTGCCGCGTTGATTTCCGATCTACGGTTTCAAATTGAGATATACACAAGTTTACAAGGTACTAAAATATACTTTTCAGTTGTATTTACAATTTTCTAAAGCAGTCAAATTATTTAGTGTGTCCAACTACAATCTGATTTGAAATTACCCGTTTTCTGGAATACAATATTATTATTCACCCTATATTCATTGGGAACGATTGATACATATTCGAAAACGCATTTTCTGATGCAAAACTTCAATTTTGGCACATTGTGGCTTTCAATATCAAAAATGAATTATAATAGTAGATTTATGCAATCACAATTCCAAGGGCAAATCATTTAAGCGAATTCGTTAAATTATAAAATATGATCGCAATTTTTTTTCAAATACACTGCATTTTCGCTGTGTAAATCAATGAAACGACATTCCCGTTTTCCCGTGTAATCTGTTCTTATTCAGAGAAATTTATAATGTTCAATGAAATTAATGTAACCTATCGAAGAATCCAACTCGGTACGCTTTTTTGTAGACTTCAGTTTCGGCGTTTTCTTCTCGGTTTGGCCTTGGTTAGTTTTCGGTTCCTGTTAAAACAAACGTATTCACATCATATTTTCGAGAGAATTTAAAAGTGTAACTGGAAATTATTGGGTTGTTTTTGTACTTTATACGCTTTTGATGAGCGGCGAGATTTTCTGGACGGTTCATCTTCGTCATGGTCACTAGTTGGTTCATCATCCTCGTCAATACTGAAATCAGTATCTACTTCATCAGACTCTTCCTCTTCGGATTTATACTCCAAATCTCCTTCTTCCTGGAATCATTATTATAATGTGAAAGAGAAAAAATATAGGCCTAACAATACACAACGAATATTCCACATACTTCCTCGAAACCTCCATAACTAGTTTTATAAAACTCATCTTCTTCTTCTTCATTCAAAAGACGACTCATACGTGTTCCAGCATTGTTTCTCCTCGATCTCGAGGCGGCCATCCTTCAATTTCCTAATCAAATTTCCTTAGACGACTTCTTAAAGTTCAAACTCAATTTCAAACTATAGGCCTATTTGCAAACAGCAGAACATCTATGCGCAGTGGCTCCATCTACCGAGTGGGAAATGTACCGGATCTCTAGCAGCGCCATCTAGTTGTCAGACACAAAACTGTTTTTTTTTAGAATGATAATTTACAATTATAATTATTAACTTTCTTGGTCAGGGAAAATAATATTCAAAAACGAAAAGTGCAATTGAATAAAGATTTAAGAATTGTCGTAACATACTAGCAATTCTTGTTTTCATTTAATTTAATTATAATTAGAAATGAATGCACCCAATGCAGTTATAAATATGGGAATTATCTCATTTTGGCCCAAATATTTAAGAAGTTTCATAACAAATTACAAAATACAAATAAGATTTATTTTAGTTTGTATGCATGAAAATATTTTGTCATTTTTTAGTGGATTTTTTGAAATAACAAATGTTTCTTAATAAAGTTTTATTGTTTTAATTAGCTCATTTAGGTATACATATCCTAATATGTATTTAGTTATTGTTATATACTTATAATAGAATAGTAATAGTTCAACTTCCGTTGAAATTGCAAAACACATATGGCAGTTTATATATTTCGTGAATTTTCAAATGGAATTTTTCAGCATTCGATCAATTGTTGACTCGCGAATAAATGCTTAGAATACAAACACAAATTCAATAAAATATTCAGAGGCTCCAGCGAATTGGAGCTTTGTTTCAGAAAATCTGTGATTTTTGAAGAAATTTACAGCAAAAGGATTTAATACTGGAACTATAACCTTATAAGTATAATAATGTTTTAATTCAAATGAATGAACTAATATATACTGACAGAGAATTGTAATGACAATTATACTGTATACATTTCACTTTCGTCACAAATAAATGATGATGCACAAAAATAAAATTGGATATGTACGTTACACGAAAGGATGTACAAAATATATGAAAAGGACAAAAGCAACCATTTCCGCGCACCAATGATATAAATATTTATAAAATTTCGCCTATTACACAATTCGATCTTCAGTTGGACACCAGAAGGTATGAAATATTACATGATCTTAAAAATAAAATATTTGGATCTGTATGTTTATTATAAAGGATTACATATTTTTGTGTGCTTTGTAAAATCAAATTTCAGTTAGAGAAAATAATTACAACATGAAGATTGCCATCATATTCTTAGGTTTGTTTTTCCCCATCACCTATATTATATGCGTATTTATTAGGGCAGACTAGGATTGTTTTTAGATCTATATAAATTTGTCATTATTTGAACTATAAAATAGAATTGATGACTGTGAATTTATAGTGAAATTTGTGAATAAATCTCATGACCAAAAATGTTGCTTTAATGAAATACGAAACAATAATTCAATCGGAATTGAAAGCAAACTTTCATTATGCTGACTATTGTCTTTAAGCAACAGTCTTAACAAGTCCCAGTCTTCTCTATGTTAATTACATAATTAATTGAATCAAAACAAGCTCAATCACTTTCTAATGTTTAATATTTCACACCTTTCACAGTTCTACTTTCAATCACTTCATGTTCTGGCTTTTTGGAAAATATTGTGAATACAGTGTTGTGTCTTGGGCAGGTGTTCACAAGCACCAAAGGTAAAGTTGCCCAGGGTACAACATTTAAATTATACACAAGAAGCAACAGAAATAAGGCTTTTGTTTACAAAATGGACATCACAAAAACACTGGGTTCATTCAATGCAAACAGAAAAAATATCTTCATATGTCACGGATTTACTCAGAATGCAGATATGCCGTGGATTATAGCCATGAAAAATGCTTTGTTGGATAGGGTAAGAAGAACTATGTGTGTTCTTATTTGTTCTTACAATATACATTCCCGCAATTATTCCTGTATTTAACAAATTGGAGGTAAAAATCAATATTCTTGCATGTAATCTAGCTTCTAGTTTGCAGAATTCAATTGGAAATATTTCAAGGTTATGATTGAAATGCCAATAAACATTGCGTGTATGTGGAATAGTATCATGCACACACTTTTCTAGCATCCTGAAGTATTGAATTACTTCATAGAAGCTTTTCCTTGGATTTGACAGCGAAAGTATTGAATACATGCGTGCATATTGCAGTACAATAGAGACAACTCGAACATGTTACACACTTGTCCATATTGTTGTTGATTTTACGAATCAAACATGACAAACCTTGATACTACTGATTGACAAAATTCCATTGTCATATCATACAAATATGCTATTTCGAGCAGATTTTATTTTACACATTTGTGTAAGGATCATTTCGATGCACGACTGAAATTTTAGCATTTTCAAACACTAAGTGCGAACGTTCCCAATTAAGTGAACTATTTTATGCGAAATGAACACAATTTTACAAATCAGTAAATATTGAAAACAGTAATTATAATACCTACAACAATATTATGGAAACATTGGGACAATAATTTCATTGATACTGACTAATTAAGTTACGTGTCCATATGTAATGTATATCACATAGTTGAATGTGTTCAGATCAGCACTATCTATTGCATTTGTTTAAATAAATCTGAATTTAGGAAGACGCCAATGTGTGGGCTGTAGACTGGGCACCTCTAGCTGCTGGCGCTTACCCTATTGCTGTGGGAAATGTTCGTGTAAGTGCATTCAAAATTTGTTTCATGGGGTTAATTGACTACACCGAGTCTACTTATACGTACTTTCGACTAATTGAAATAACAATTGACCTTTGTTTTGGGTGATTTGAATGAAAGTTACCTGAAAATGTCCAAAACTGTATCTTCGAATTATAGTATAATGAATCGAAAATGTTGAAATTATTGAATGTTAGATGTTCAAACCTTACTGTCTGGGTGAGCCTCATATTGTATACTGTTAATTAGAATGATTTCAACAATGAAATTTACTCGAGTTCATGCAATATAACCAGAATTCCACATTACATTGCAACTTTTTAATATACGACTATCACATGCATAACGTAAATCTTATTTCCATTCTCAGAGACTCTTTAATATTATAATTCTCATGCAAAACATAAGCATCTGAGATGGAAATTTGATACAATTTATTAAGGCTTGATTCATGTAGGCTACGCTCTAGATAAAATAAATAATATACTATTGCGCAACTCACATTTGTTCCCAAACAGCACGTAGGAATGCGCCTGGCAGCGTTCATCGAGTTCCTAATCAATAAGGGATCCAGTTTGGCTCTTTGTCATATAATTGGACACAGCCTGGGTGCTCATGTTGCAGGGTATGCAGGAGAAGAGCTGGGAGGGAAAGTTGGACGTATTAGTGGTAATATATTCTAGCAGATCGAATGGTCAACAATATGTTGTATTTTAAGTGAACACTTCTTTTACTTTTAGCTCTGGATGCAGCAGGACCTTTGTTTGAGCCATCATTGACTAGATGCAGAATAGACTGCTCTGATGCAGATTTCGTTGATGCATGGCACTCTGATACGGGCACATTGTTAACTGGGGCACTGGGGATGATTTCAGCTATTGGCGATGTTGACTTTTACTTCAATGGTGGAGCCAGACAGCCAGGCTGTGATGATGGCACAAATACCATTGTAGATGCAGTAGATGGCAGTGAGTCATTAAATCACAAATGAAGGATTGAGTTATGCATATGTCACGAACGAAATTCTTTGCCCATTTTTGTGCATAAATTTTGTAATTAACATAATTTTAGATTGCAGTAAAACCTGATTACATTGAAATCCAAAGCAAAATTCAAAAATTACTGATGCAGTGGTTGTCTTCAACTACAATATCAATACAATGACATTATAGGGCTTTTTGTTATCCATGAATTTGACTTACCAAATTTGCTTATAATGATTATATCATATAGATTAGATTATGAGCTAAACAATTGCTGCATCCATTCTAAAAATTTTATTTCCCAATCTGGATTTAGGTGCATTCAAAGTTGCAATCCAATTTCGGTAATATAATACTAATATGATTTTTCCTGTTTTAAACAGCACCAGCTTGCAGTCACATGCGGGTTGTTGAATATTACACAGAGACAATTAAAAACCCAAATGCACTAATGGGGTACAAATGCTCAGATTATAAAGCATATTCCCAAGGAAAATGCACTAGCTGTTCCAATGGACAATGTGCTTATTCCGGATATAACGCTCAAAAGGGAAATACAGGGTCATTTCATTTGGCTACAAGGATGGAATACCCGTTTACAGGTAAAAATCAATTCGATTAACAATTAGTAATAAATATCACAATTTATTTTAAACAGAATAATAAATAAGTGATTATCGTCATGCAGAAAAGCGTAATGTCTTTCATTGAATTTCAACTCATTTATCTTGCGTTTTCTATATTATAAAGATTTTCCAAAAGATGTATCTGAAATGCAGGTGTTCAAGTAAAACTTGTTGCGTTGCAGGAAAAACAATATTTGTTGAAATACAACTTTGTAAAAGCCAAATGTCAACCAAAGGAAGAGTTTTTTTGCAACTCATTGATCAGTCAGAAAATGCATTTGATACAACTGATGTCATTTAGTAAGAGCATCCGTTTTCTACAATTATTATACATATGTGCATTTCCTAAAATCCCTTCTAAGTCATGGTATAATGAAATTTCAGTAAAACTACTACATTGACTAGTTCAATGGTGATCAACATTCCAGTTGCGGTCACACCAAACGTTCAAAATATTGATTCTGGTGTGGTATCGTTCTCTGAGGAATCTGTTGGTCTTTCATTGTTAAAAGTAGGGTCAAAGAAACCTGCATCCATTTGCATCCAGTCAATTATACTGCTCGACTCTGTAACTAAAAATATGTAAGGGGATTTCGTTGCTATAAACATGTCATTGGAATTACTGCTTGGATACAATTTCCTGTAATCATTACTTTTTATTCCAGGATGTGCTATGAAGATGGAATTACTATCCCTTCAAGCCAGCAAGCTAGCATTACATTCCAAGCTTGTAAATAACCGCTTTATTTCGCATGTCAAGTTGCATTTGCTGTATACTGACAATAAAAGTTGGCTGAAACAATTATTCAATGCTTCTGCGTCTACTAATATCCTTTTAGAACATTTTGTCCATCTTTTAAATCACGAGTTATGAGCAAAATATCATCGGTATTAAACAAAACACTTAAACACAATTACCAAGTGAACCTTTTATTAATTCCTAATTCTGCCAGAAAAGTAATAAAGTAACTGCCAATGTCTTTATGCACTTCACAAATCCATATACGTACCTTATTATATTACATGTAAAAAGCCCCCATTCCATCCATTAATTCCACCCATGGTCAGCATTATTTGTATAATTAAATTGCAATGTTACATAGTGGTGGAAAATTTTCTTTACTTACTTGCAATAATTAAACATTTTTGCAGAGGATAATGTAATTGTTTCATTAGAATTCCGCAGGATCATAATAAAAGGCCATAATTTTACATCGAATTAATGTATTTAAAGTTTAACAAGGTCATGTCTGGTATATATCTGTCCACTAGCCAGCACGCAATTAATATATTTTAAGTAGATTATTTCATTGTACTAAATGTGGTTAGACAATACTGATATTTGATATCACTGATTTGTTATGTATTATAGCCTACAACCTTGGCTTTGTAAAAATATTTGTTGTAATTTTATGTGTAGTTGGCAGCAGAAAATGACCTCTATCTTATGTTGTGCCCAATTTAATTTCGATATTGACATTGAGTTATAAAGCTCGCAAGAGTCATATTGGAATTTCACAAAGAGCTTTCACGAAAGGAAATACATATATTGTAATAAAAGAACAATATCTGTCCATTTCCACGCAACATTGCATGTTATACAGTGATTTAAAAAATGAATGTGTGCATATCATTCGCATTCTTGGTATTTCTCCGCAATTGGCTGATGTAAGAGGCGCATATAAAAACTATATTTTCATATTGGAATCACAAGTTGCTTTCAATTTATTTGAATTTCATGAACATGGAGATTTACATCACTTTGTGTGGTAAATATGGGCATCGAATTACTATGAGGGAAGCCTATGGAAATGAATTTTCATAAGAGGTTTCTATATAAAAGAATTACCCTCTATATAATAAACTTTAACGGGTTTGCAATGAAAAGTAACAAGATTAACATAATCATCATATTGAAAACGAGTTTCAAATGAAATGTTTGAGACAGAAAACAACAGATATACTTAACAACTTTGCCAAAACATCTTTGTGAAAATACAATTCCGCCTCCCTGGTTGTGTAATTTAGAAAGTATTCATTTATCCTTTCTAAATTCATAGTTCTATGTTCCATAACTGCAAGCATTGGCTCAGAAACAACACCAACAGTAGATTCGCAGATATGTCCTCAGCAGGTCTTCAATAGTACAAAAGAACAAGTTTCCTTATTCACGAAATTCAAATTATATACAAGAAGCAACAGGAAGGACCCCCAAGTTATTGCAGCTAATTTTACAACGATTCCATTTAATGCAACAAGAAAAAGTATATTTATTTGTCATGGGTATATTTCTAATGCAGAGAAAAAATGGGTCTTGGACATGAAAAATGCATTACTGGATAGGGTAAGGAAATTCAAAATCATTTAACTTTAACTTCTGATTTATAACAAACATTGTGCAAACATATAATGACAAATGTTATCCATAAATAATAATGTATTACAATTCTTAATCATATTTTTAGTGTGCATTTTGTTCATGAATTCAGGAAGATGTAAATGTGTGGGCTGTTGATTGGGGAACTCATGCTGCTGGTGAATACGAAGAAGTCGTGGGAAATGTCCGTGTAAGTGTTGCAATAAATTCTGCATATTCATAATAATTTTTGGTAGAACTGAATTGTTAATAGCATTAGCAATTAAGCTGGTAAAAAATACAAATATGTTAACATAATGTTTATCACCAAATTACATTATTTTTTGTATCCAAGTAAATTATCACTCCAGTGTCTACTTATTTGAGTTTAATGAACCAATTTGAGAGATCTTACAATAATTACATATACCTTTTAATGAATAGCATGTAGGTTTACATCTGGCAGATTTCATCAAATTCCTCATCACAAAAGGATCCAGTTTAGATAGATGTCATTTGATTGGACACAGTCTAGGAGCCCATTTGATAGGTTTTGCCGGAGAAGCTTTGGATGGAAAAGTTGCTAGAATAAGTGGTGACATGCATTTACACCTACAGTAGTATATATTATATATATAAATTGTACATATACCTATGCAATATAAGGTGAGTTATATTCTGAGTTTTTCAGCAATGGATGCAGCAGGACCACCGTTTGAGCAATCATTGCCTGGCTGTAGAGTGGACAAAACTGATGCAGTTTTCGTCGATGCTATGCATACCAATATGGGATCAATAGATGATTTAAATATGGGAATGGTTTCAGCAATAGGCCATGTTGACTTCTATTTCAATGGTGGAACAATTCAGCCAGGCTGTGATGGCTTTTTTGTAGAAGGTGCGATTTTTAAAAATGTAATTACGGTATTAGGATTTCTGTTCATAACAATTTCATGTAATTTGAAATAGAGTTCGATAGGGTTGTCAGGAAATTTGCCGCCATTCAATGGTGTCGTATAATGTCCAGCATTCTTAATTGAGCAGAACTCTGTTTCTTGTTTTGCATGTTTATACAGTGGTGGTCATATAAATTGGACAATTGACGATATTCCGAATTTTGTTTTTGAATTGCAACTATTGAAATACATTCGTGACAGTTCGAAGTCTAGGTAATATGCAAATAAAAATAAATTGGCTAATAATTAAATGCGCTTTCATGAAACAATTTGCGTTTGATACGTACTAATATTTTGCTACTTTATAAAAGTGTCTTATTTATATGACCACCACTGTATGCATATACTCTTTGATGTTAGTAGAATTATAGGCTACTGTTACTATAGATTAGGTATAAAATAAATCAGTTTCTGATGTTAAAATATATTTATATACTTACCAGTTTGCAGCCATAATCGAGTTCATGCCTATTACACCGAAACAATTATAAATCCCAATGCCTTGATAGGGTACAAATGCCCAAATTATGAAACTTATTTGCGAGGAAATTGCTCTATATGTGAAGAAGGACAGTTTGCCCATTCCGGTTATAATGCCAATAATAAAAGTGATGGAGTATTTCATTTGTCCACAAGAGGAACTGCTCCATACACAGGTAGTTCCCTGTATAGAAGATGCATAATTGCTTTTAAATATTTTCCACATTGGTCTATAAGAAGTGGACCTTGATTGCTGAACAAAAATTTGTGTTGCAGTTGCAGGCAAAAATATATCTGTCGCTATACAATTTTGTAAATGGCAAATGCAAGCGAAAGGACGATTACTTCTGGATCTCTTTGACTGTGACTCCAAATCACATAACACAGCTGTTGATATTATGTAATACCACAAGGCATTACCAGCTTTTACTTTATATAAGAATATTTCAATAATTGCTTACATGTGATTACAGGAATACTACGCTTTTCCCATCGGCAAAGATTGATGTGCAAAATGTTGTTTTGCCAAACATTACCAACATAAACAGTGGCATTTTCACTTTCTGGGAAGAATTTACCCCAATAAGAGTATCAGCTAGTTCGTCAGTCATCCAGCTGTCATCTATATGTATCAAGTCGATTGAATTAATAGACAAGGGAAATGAAAATCAGTAAGTGTTTTATTGTATCGTAAATTTTAATTGTAACAACACTAGAAATATAGTAGTATATAATGACAAAATTATTTATAATTATCCGACTTAAAATTGAGCATGCCTATATACACATTATCTGCTAATTTTTTCATTACCCACATGAAATAGCATGAAATTTAATTGCAGATTCTGCTACACAGGTGGGGATGACATCAGAGCAAACTTGCGGAAGAATATTACATTCATCAGGTGTAATAAAACAATGATTTCACCATAACTTTGCAAATAAAATAGCCAGTGCTTCTGAGTTAGTATTTGCCCATTTCCTTTTTCCAACATGTGCTTTATTTCTTTTTCAAGTAAAGAATGACGAGCAAGGATGTATCATTAAATGAGGTGTTTACTTAAATAATGGCAAATTCTCATGTTGCACCTGCCCATACATGTTTGTAAGGATTGTAGATGTCTCATAGACCACCATGATTGGCCTAGAGTTGATTTCCATCTGCTTTCCACGGAATTCTCTTACATGTTCATTCTGTAGAAAAGTGCTTAATATTTACATTTAACTCGCTCTCCACTTTCTTGCTTTTGTTTTATAAGAAGTAACACAACTTCTGAATTGTTCACATCCAAAAGTTTTGTCTTAAATAGCAAATGTTCCTAAAATTTCAATTGTCATTGGTTCACTCGTTCATATGACATCAAGTGCACTGTTAAGAGATTAAAGCATGCAGCATATCGAAGCTAAACATCATTTATTATGGGATGATTTTTTTTAATACAGCGATAATGTACATTCAAAGACCAAGTGTGCCTAGAAGTCCAGACAATCCTCCCAATACACCTTCAAGTGTACCACCTAGGACCCATCCTAGGCCTTCATTTCCCAACAGTTGTGACAAAAGACACGACAGGAGATTCAAAAGACCACTTATGCCAGCTCGTTTAATAATAACATGTTGCTCAGCTCTTTCTTCATCTGTGAGTGTTATTAGTTCATTAGCAGCTGCTAATACAAATGCAGCTGCTAGGAAAACTAATCCACATTGTGCCATTACACTGAAGTTTGTCGCTAAAACGCAATATAAAACATTTAATGAAATATATAGTTCCATTATACGAAATAAAACTATGCAAAATTTTAAGCTTAAATATCACAAATGCAAAAAAGCAATGCCCTACCGAATTCAGCAGATGAAAAAGAGCAACTGTCAATTAGCAGCAACTGATGTAATAGTGAGAAATTATCAAGGTAAAATGAAATAAAATGAAATTTCTCATTTGGTTGTTTTAATTACATCCTGATATAATTATTTTTTAGTAGCAGGCCTAAAATTTGTTCCAGTCATTGAGATTACATTTGAAGTGTGATTACTACGTTAAGCAGTATGTCATATAACAGCTGCGTGTGATCAGACAACTACAGGAACCATTCAGGGAAAATTTTATTTATGAAACGAGAATTTATGATTTCATAATTGCGATCAAAACGCAACAGTCTTAGCATAAATATAAAAATGCATCTTTTACTACCAAAACCACCATTTATATTCCGCAGTTTGTAATATGATTACTCCATCTTAATAACGACAAGTAAAGCCCGCTACACATTTGCAAAAACATGGATTCCTTTTTATAACCTAATTAATTAAAAGAATTTTAACTCGTTTCCAATTTCTAAAAATGTCTTTCAGGGACACTTACTGCTTATCCTCTAGAGTCTGGTCTATAGTTGATTGTGGCTTTCAATTTAAACATTTAAAGCATTCGTTTGTTGGTTTCCTAAAATGAATATTCGTTAACTATACTACTTTGCAATGTTTAATTTTTCTTAAATCGCTTAAAATCAAATTTACTAGAAACCACGAGGATGAAAACAACGTCTTTGTTATCAGATCATATTGTATTGATTCTTGTATACTCAGCAATGGGAGAAATTAATTTCAAAATGGTTATAACGACTGGGTATATTAAAGCATACTGCATATTGTATACATGGTGGTTTTGTCATTATTTGGTAACAAAAAGTGCTAACAACTTCAATGAATGTCATTAAATATCTTTGGATTTGTTATATCGATTCCCGTGGTCCACATAAATACCGATATTCAGAATTATTACCACTAATGGTATCTTGTATAATGGCCATGGTAGGTAGTGTGATGGCCATGATAGTGTGTGGGCGGATAAACTACAGTTGTAGAGCCAGTGTAATATGTAGGACCTGAAATTTTATAAAATATTAAGTTGTGAAAATTACTTGTGGATAAAAAAACATTGATGATCTTTTACCTGAATAAGTAGGAACGTAGGCAACTTGACGGTAACCACGGTTGGGATAAATTACAGTTCTGTATGGATCTACATACTGATATCCAATATCTATTGGATAAGAAACACCTGTAATATTATATTTCACCAGTGAATTTAAAAAAATAATCCGATTATTTTGTGCTGGTGTGGAACTTGGCTTTATAGGCTATTTAATTATGATATAGCAAATGAGTTTCTTTAATGTTTTGGAATGATTTTGAAATAAATAGTCAGTTGTGCTAGTGAATAGTTGCCGGCTTGTTACAAAATATATTCCAGGAATTGTGCTATGTGAAAATTGAATCTGTGAGTTATATAGCAATACAACTTTGAAATTTGAACCAATTAGACTTCACCTTGAAATGTTGGACAGTATACAATGGGGATATAAGTTGGGCATTCCACAGGAAAACCTGAGCTTAAAGGGATAAATTGACCATATTTAATTAAAGAAATGCCATCTAAACCTGGCTCATGCAGTTACTGTTATTTGTATTAAATGTGTAAGTAATGCATAACCTGCACTTAATCCTCTGTTAAGTTATAACTCCTTATACAAGGTTACACCTCCATTATTCTGAATTGCCAAACTTAATAAGTCAAATAATTACCAAAAAATTGTAAAAAAAATAATTTTTCCGATCATTACGTACACACAGTGCTCTTCTAGGAAATTTCAACTTCTAATGAGATTATGAATGGGTCCTCAACATACCAAGTTGTTATCTTATCAGAGGATATTGTACGTGTATTTGCATTACCCTGCAATCTCAAATAAACGCCGCACCCCAGACATGATGAATAATATAAAAGCCGCATTTAATTGAGATTGAAAAAAAATTGTTGGAATATTACTTTATTGTGCAATACTGGGTAAATAAAAAGTATATTTACTTGTGGCATAATATGGACTGTGGTAATGAGGACCGTGCATAGCAACCTGCAAAATAGGTAACCATGGTGTTGTTGTATTTTTATTGCATATATAATTTAGTAACATAAGATAAAACCAAATTAACTTACTGGTGTAGCAGTTCTCTGTGCTTGAATTAACGCAGTTTGCCATGCTCTGAAACGCAAAATATAGCATCACATGAAAAACTAGAACGTGAAATGAATATAATGTCAAAATTATATTTTATATTAAAATCAAATCACAATCGACACTAATTTATTCATTCATATATGATATATACTGTACTTTATTTGAAGAACAGTTTTATAACAATATTATGTGATATATTCAACATGCAGTAAAGAGGTATACACCTCATAAATACATTGTAATAGATAGCTTTTAAACAATATTGTTTAGTAATTTATTTATTTTTCAATGCTATGGAAATATTTAGCAATGAACACACTATATCCTTGACGAAATAAAACAAGTCACACAAGCAACAGGTAGATAATGTTTCCCAATACGATAAGATACACTTTCTGCAATGACGCACTTAGCTATACCAACATGGTTTAGCAATTTAGTCATTTCCACGTTTTAATTCAAAAACTTACACAGTGTCATCTAGGCTTTCACCGCATAAAACCCATGTTTTGCCCGACCTTGTGTCAACAGAAAGTAAAAATTCTGGGCTGAGCATTTCATGTGGCCTGGCATTTACCTAGTACAAATAATTTATTGCGATATATACATACTGTAATAATTTCATCCATACAAAGAAATCATTTACCTGTCGTCCAACTTTAATTGACGTGCACTCTGTTGGCATAAATATGTCATCTTTGCAATGTGAAGCATGTTCATTAGTAAAATAACGAAATGATCCGTTCTTGTACAGTATAAACCAGTATAACTTCCACTTTTTGGTGAAGTATTCTAAAAATATAACGAGAAAATATAGCTAAACGCTACATGAATCCCATTTCTATTTTTATCACGCATTATCACCATTATCACCATTATATTACATTTCTTCAAAGAGTCAAAACATTTTGCGGCATATGTATTTTAAAAATATTCAAAATGATCTCCTGATTAGTGAAAAACTATTTTCGAAATCATATCCTTACAAAACCAGAATTCAGATCGATTTACAAGTTAATATAATGTAATAACTCAGCCATCCAGATTTGAATACAAGTTTTATGAATGAAACTGCATTGTAAAATTAAAACAAAAGTGAAATTTGCGGATTTTTATTGAAAAAAAATGTTATTTTTCTTTACTTTATAAGACATTTAAAGCGATTGCTGATATTATGCTAGCTAATAGTAGGTATAGTAATAATGACAAATAAATACAAAGAGTAAGTGGTACAACTGCTGTAAATTTTAAAATGAAAAAATAACTTACTTTGTCTTTGAAGCCATCCGCATTTAGCTATTGTATTTGACATCTTAGAGGTTCAATACTGCTACAAGTGTCAGATATTTCACTTATGACTGCTGATAAATTGTGTTCGTTGGTATTATCGAGTGCTATATCCAGTCGATCGCTATCTACTTACTGCGCAATACACTTGTTTTTATCATCACGAGTTGTGCTGTGTTGTTGTGAATCATGTGTTGGAACATTGCCAAAATGTTCTATAATTCCTAATACAGTCACTTCCTCACAAAGCATATACATCAAATAGTAGTGGGCAATTTTTACAGACTCAATTAAAAATAAGGTTACAGCAATTTCATATTCGATCTCTGTAATATTAGATAGAAGTGTTTTAATTTCTTATTATTTATGGGCACATATTTTATAGGAAATGAAAATTTTGCCAGAAAAGCATACCAACATATGCTATTTGAAATATAGGCTACTATTGATGTAGGACTATGTATGGATCATGACTGTCACTTTTTTATTGAACTAGAAGCACTAATATATTGTACAGCTTGACAACATTTTTATACATTCAATATAAACTTGTGAACTGAAATGTTAATAGGATTAATCTCAGTATTTAAATTATAAACTTAATAAATAAATCTGTCAAAATATGCAATATATTCCAGTAAATCAGTATAACTGCATGATCATTTTTGTTTTGTGAGCAATATCGGGTTGCTGCATGTTATACAAGGAAAAGTTTGTACACTACTTAAAACTTGTCTAAAGACAGTTGTATAAAAGTGTATGTTTTGGCAAAAGTTATTTCAAGGCGAGGTTTATTAGTGGGGCTTCTATGCTGTCTGTGAAATCAAGACCTGAGCAAGACTCAAAAAGGGAATCCAAAGTTGGTTGCACTTTTTTGGGGTGATCTCCTTGATCACAAGAAAAATCTTCCTTGTCACTGCAATTATATGTGAATATATTAAAATACAACAGGGACCATCCAATAACTTTGAAAGGATGTTAACATATTTTTCAATCTCAATAAAGGGTAGATATACTTTCTCTGGTCTCCACTGTTACAATGACGTCTGCAATTACTCATTCTGGAGCTCAAAGAATGATGCAGACATCGGCACGCAAACTTCTTGTATGTCTTATGGACACGGCAGTGACAGAATGTAACGATGACGACGACTATTAGAAATGCACAGGACAGAGTTCCTATATAATAAATGGAGACAACATGAATGATGTTTTATAGGCACATGCACACAAATATCTTTGCTGACCAAAAGCTATGTAGATGTTATGTAAGTGATTCATCTGAACGCCAGATGAAAATTCCAAATCGGTTTCTTGGTCAGGCAATGTTTGGATGGTCATTGGTAAAATACTGTCTACAAATTAAGGAATTTCTGGTCAAACGCATAGATTGCATTGTAGATTGTTATTGCAGAATTATTGGTTTAATTAACAATTGATTAAAAAGAACGAATTGAATGTGCTCACCTTGACACTTGTCCCCAGTAAAACCAGGAGAGCACGTGCAAAACAAATTGGAATTTGCACTGTTCCAGCATGTTCCTCCATTCTGGCAAACTTTATGACTGCATGTATTGTGAGATTCTCCTTTGTTTCGACAATTTGATCCTAAATAGATGTGCATAAATTTGTATATGTCATGAGTGTCATCAAGAGTTAATGAAGAAGAATGTACCATAGTAATTAGTTATATATACACATATTTATATTGTTAAAATTGTGTAACATGTGCATGCACCTCAAAATTTCAAAATCGCCATCTCAAATTCCCCTCCAATACTTTGCTTTCAACATATCCCTTGCTGCAACAACAATTAGAAATAGTGCAATAGGTAAGCTAGCAGGGAAAGACAATAAAAGTGGGGTTGCTTTCAATGGTTGCAAGCAAAACTGCAAATTTTTCTATTTTCATGGGTTTAGGCTTTAGTCCACAGCTCAAACTCGAAAGAAACAATCGTTCTGAAACAGAAATCTATAAAAGGAACAGTCTTGTGTTTAATTTTCAATGGAACAATCATATTCAACCCAGTTACCTCCTACTTGGCTTCTTTTAATTCAATTTGTATGCAATAAATCCCACATTTGTGTTGCATCTTTTTACATACTTCAACAATCCAAAACAAAAATATTGTTTGTTCCCCTTATGTCAATTTTCAACAAGATTTGTGGCTGATTTGGTGACGTCATAATCCTAGTGCTGCACTCTCTATTAATCATTATGGGCATAGACTATATAAAGTAGCTCCTGGTATTGTACGTGAAATAAATCTACTTGCCAGTACTGTCGGGAATGCATTCACAAGAAACGTTATTTCCCCTATCCACACATTGTGTTCCGACAGGACATGGGCTGACTTCACACAGATCAACCTGCAAACATTGCAATTAATGCATGAAGATATGTTAAGAAAATCCGTAGTTACTAACCTTTATGTGACACCTGTTTCCTGTGTACCCAGGGCCACATTTACAAGTGTATGTGCTAACATGTTCCAAGCATTGACCACCATTGATGCAAGGACTGGAATCGCATTCTTTATATTCAAATTCACAGTTCCTACCACCATAACCTGAAAGATATTTAAACTTTTGAATATTAATTTACCAAGTGAAATGAATCATTGTGTAATGTAGGTAGAATATAGTTCTGGTGTGCAGTGTTTCTGATCTAGAAAAACAAAGCAGCAGTCAAGTAAATTAAGCAGCTTACTCCGAGAAGAGATTGCAAAATACCGCTGCAATTTTGACAGTGTGGCATAATTAGAATGGTGATGTCACAAGTTTTTAACTCACCCTGCAATTTACCAGACTGGCAGCAATAATGATAAGAAATCGATTGGCACCTTTCAAAAAACAAATCTAGACAATTATTATTAGCAAAGTCCCTCAAAAATAGTATTCCACACCCAAAGATATTTTTCTACATTTTTAAACTTGTTCCAATGAATATCCTAGCATGAATTATATCTTATTGCATTATACTTGTATTGTCAATTGACACTGCTCAGTGGGATTCATTATTTGTTAGTGTTGGTTCTGTAAATCATTCCCTGATTTCATAGACAAACTGCACTCTTTCATAGGCAAAACACCTCTCAGTTACTGCCTAAAGTCCTTACAGCAAAATTCTGACCTCGCCTGCATAAATTTTCCTTGTAGTTGATAGATATACATGAAAAGATCTATTATTTTATCATCATATTTTCAGGAAGGGTGGTATAGTAAGTCCTGTGCTATATATAGCAGATAATTGATTGATTCATGCAGCCCTGGCAAAAATGAACCCCTCTGGTCACGGTCACATGTGCTCCAAGATTAATCACTGTGCCCTTCTTGAAAATGGATATATAGGTAGAGCAATAACCCGATTGTAATGAAGACGAAACTGGACGTTTACCTACCTGGAGCACAGAAACATTGGTATCCATCTTCGCCATCGACGCAAATGCCATGTACACAAGGGTTGGATAAGCATTCATCAACATTCATTTCACACAGTCTCCCAGTAAAACCAGGGGCACATATACACGTGAATGAAGTTTGGTTTCCCACACAGCTACCGTTGTTCTTGCACGGCTGCGAATCACACTTATACGTGATGTGCTCGCATGTCCGGCCCGAATATCCTGCAAACAAATTTTTGACAAGGAATCATACAGAGCAATGGTGTAAAAGCTGTGACATTATTATACGTACAAACCATATGGACACAGGCACTGAAATGTGTCACCATCATGGCCTTCAATGATATCGATACAGAAACCGCCATTTTTACACGGATTTTCGTAACACGCGTCTTTTTCTTCACATAAAGATCCAGTGTAACCATCGCAACACTTGCAGCCATAAGATGGCTGAAATGGAAGTTTCACCACTATGAAATGCATTATTGAGACTGTGTGTAAGCATGTCACCCTATTAAATGTACACCTCTGAGAAATTGGAAATGCACACTCCCATCCCAGTACACGCATTCAGATTCCCTTGCTTCAAGCATTTATTCCATTTCATTGTGATATTTAACTTGAGGCAGATCTGACTGAAAGTGCTGTAACATTCTCCTATAGAAAGTATATGCATATGTACAATATTAGCTATCTATTGATGTACTAAACATCAAAGAATGATTAAGGTAACTTAAGTAGTAACTGCAAGAATGGATAGATACTCAAACTTCCAAAAACACCTAATAGCCTAATTAATGAGCAGTAAAGGTGCTGTTACCTAAAATAAGGGCTATTCCTTTTGAAAATTGTTGCTGGGTTAAGGTAATGTCGTTTGTTAAAGTTACATCCCCAAGAGCCTGTCCAACAACTGTTGATGCATTGCAGTTACTTGCAGAGAAATGTTCTTCTGATGCTATGTACAGTAGCACTTTTGCGGTTGTTGTACCATTAGTACTGTCATCGCTCGAATCCAACGATATCCTTAAGAATATTATTTAAACTTCAAACCAATTCTGTAGTAAAATTTGGAATCGAAATTAATTCTTACCTTACGACATCTCCTTCTTGTATGATCAGTGAAGATGATGCTGATGATGTATTGATCCCTGTCAATCCCAAATCCTGACCATCACTGGAGGAATCACATAGATTCTGAAATTAACACTTTGCAAATTTTAATAACAGTCAATGGTACATTTGTAAAGGGGCATTATACTTTTCAGATCGATACTGTGTGAAATGATTCAGGAAACTTTCAGTGCAGTTACTAAATGGCTGGACAGACCGTTTGATATTCCTACCAAGTCCAATTGTGATAAATTACTTGTCTCCAGATTTGGACAAGAGAATCTCAATCCTGACATTGAAGGAGTGCATTTCAGTTTCACAGACGAGACTGAGAGAGAGAGCTCTGATAAATTTTTCATAAGGGTTATACTTTTATGCATGCAATATGTGAATGTAACACATAGTCCAAGCAAAGAAAGATCAAAATGCCTTATCGTTACATGCTACCAAGGCTATTCAGTCCAAATAAAATGGACACAGTTAATGATCGCAATATTTAAATACATTTATCTTTGTATGTAATGCGTTTATCTTATATTTTTAAGACAAGCCATGATTGTTATAAACAACCCCTTCATTTAATGTTGATGCAAAAAACAGGAAATAAAATAATTGGCAAAGTTTTAGTATATTCAAAAATAAAAAAGTGCGTTTTTTAATAGCAAATAAAAGAAATTACTTTATTCCAACTTTATTATGTAAGCATAAAAGGGTGATGCAAAACCGTATCAGTTCATTTTTAATGCAATATTGATGAAATCAATGGCTACATTCAGAATATTGTAAACTGTAAAGTAAATTGCTAATTATTCGTTCAAGCCTTTTTCGATTTCATATTTTTTTCAAGCCAACTTGCGCAGAACTGAAAACATTTCTGTTATATAGGTGCATGAGGCAGCTGTGACAAAACGCCCATTTCCTGCTGAAATGGTTGTAAATGGTCCATAAAACCATAAATGAACTGCACCGATGCTCTATATATGCCGTTCACGTTCACCGATACCGTGATAAATTTCTCAATCGATATATACAGTACTTTGTTCTAATACACTATATACTGAGTTGGGAGACCGCTTTTAAGTGTAATATATATCATGCTTCAAGATCAGAAACTGTAAAACGGGTCGCAATGAAAAATATCTTTTGTCAATATCGAGAAAAATATGAGGGAAATAAATGGCTCCGCAATGCGCAATAACAGGTTTATATTCCTTGAAAAACAATGAAATTATATTCAACAGAATGGAGTTCGCTTATATTGTGGAGCATATTCATCATGCAAGCAAATGATCTCAATAAACTTGCCAAATTTGAATAATGCTAAATAATAGTAGACTTCGATCGATCGATTGGCTCCTTACACATTATTCAAATTCATTTGTGATATTTAAACAAACTAGTTATGATCTTTGATGTAATTTCCCTTCCCCCCTGGGGTGCTGTGACCAGCTTTGATGACATTTCATAATGGGATACCTGATTTTGAAATTAATCACAGCAGACTGAAATCCGCTAAGTGAATATCAGATTACATATGATGCACAGCATTCAAGATGGCGCCTGTTTCATTTTTAACCAAACTGCGAAATAAAGCAGTTGTGAACATGTTCTGGTAATAGAATTGTCTAACACAATGCACGTTTTGTTTAGTTGCATTGCATTTACATTCAACCAAAGATAAGGTCACATATTCTACATTCTTCAAATATCGATCATGGAAGATTTTTCTCTCTGCAGGGAATGTTATTGACCATAGCTCTAGATATATTCCGATGCATTATTAAAATAAGCCACAGAAGTGGAATGCTGTTATTGATGGTGAAAGGTGAACGTATTGACAATAGCTAGCCCATATGCCATCATATTCGACCGATAAGATCTTGCAGACTTTTATTTGCATGGAGTGTTTATTTTCCAGAGCGAGTATTTCATATGAAACGTGCTCCGACTTCTCAATGGAAGCAGGAACCATTACGTAGAAATACAATATAGTGAAATAGTATGGCATGTGTGATGTATACCTTGGAAATTGTAGCATAACATAAATTTTGGATTTCTTATATTTTTCTGATCTGTATTTTGTGCTGGCAGTTTTCATTTTTTTTCAATGTTTCACCTTGATAGGAAACTTCAATTTAAAGTTGGAGTTTCTCAACATGTGCAAGTCCACGCACATACCCAAAACACTTGCAGGCAATTAGTTTTCAAATATTGAATAATAAGCCCATCAATTATGTCACCTGGTAACACTGGTCGCAGTTACAGTTAGTGCTCGAGGTATAGCATGTAAGCTGTATAGAGGTAAACTCTATCTCCCTATAATGTGTCTAAATCCCATTTATTTAGCATTAATGGAGGCGGGGCTTTAACTCTATCCTCCTGATAAATTGTTGAAGTGGTAAGTAATCCCATTTTCATAATTTGTAAAACCAAATTTAAATATTAGCTTTAACAAGTGTGATAACTTTACGATTTAAAAATACAGATCGTTAGTCACAATAATAGTCACTGAGAATAAAATAAAGAAATATCATGCAATTTGTAATCTTTTTGTTGTCAAAGTTTTTGAAGAAGTTTCCACACTTGGAGCATACATTATTAAGTAGGCCTATATGTGATGTCATTGGCCAGGTTACACTGCACGGGATTTGTTTTAAGCTTCCTGAGGATTTGCTTGGTACGTGACTAGGATAATAATTCCAAGCCTTGCACAGGATAATGCACACAATCATTAGAGCAGCTAAATTTAAGAATCAGGTCAAATATTATTTGTTGCACGTGATGGTATTGTAACCCGATTCTATCGCTGAACAAGCTTCATTAATTTTTGTACTGCGTTTGTGACAATTTAAACGACAAAAAAAATGAATGTTCAGAATTGGCGTTTTCAAAAATTGATATAAGTATGTATGTACAAGTATATTTAATTTCAAATTATGCTTAGGTAAGCACTTTTCCATTTTGTAACAATGCACTTGTTTAATTCATAAGAATATATTAATTAAAGTATATAGCCTACTTGTATCTGCATCAGTACAGTACATAATCTCTTAACTTTTGATGCACCTTGTGGGTAATTTCACTTGAAATGGCAATTGCTTGGATAATTTTATTGGTTTATAGTATACATCGAGCAACTTTTCACAATGACTTTCCAAGCGGCTGAACTAATTTAACGACTATTGCTGCACTGGATTGTGAATGGATGGGGAGAATTACAAACATTAACATGTTGGTTAGTTGAAATGATTGGGCAGATGAGGGAACATGTGCATTTCCTGACATCGCCTCAATAGTTTTGTCTCGCAATAATTGTGTAAAAGCGTTAGAATGCATCCTAACAACATATTTTAGAGTGTAACAGGGCAGCCATATTGGAAAATATTGTACCTGACGGCGATTGACTGGATTCTCTTAGCTGGGCAGAGTTTAAATTTGTCTAATTGTCTTAGTTAATGACCATATAATAAGGTTGAACTGAAATAGCCTTATGTGCGGTTCCCAAAGGCTTCTTTAATGGATTTGAAGGCTAGGCAATAGGAGATTATTGCAACAGCCCAAAAGATAGTGCACAGTCAAGAGCTCAGAACAAAGGATATGCCTATTGGTGCTTGGCATGAAGTCATGCAGCAGAAATGGTCATATCTTGTTTGGTCGAACAAACACAACAGATTATATATACTCAACAGAGGCACACCCTAGCAGCCATTCCTAGAACCAATCATTTAAGATTACTGTACCGTATCCTGCATACATATGTATAAAATATATCCCCATGGACATCCCCTATCTCACCCAGTCATTTTACCACCAATCGCCTGCAGTCAATCTGAAGACTAGTATCAGGACTCCATCAAATCATTGCCAAGAAATTCGAGTTACCTGCTATATTGGGCAAACCAGTGTATCCGTAAAATAAATAAAAATGTATGATAGATAAGATTGAATTTGAACTGATATTGCTTTGATTTTCTTTAGACATAAAGAACGTGTTAAGGATGTTTTTTTCCCAACATTATCTTTATATACGTTATTATCGCACATACACCAGACAAGCAAAACTATTGACTAATATTTCTGCTCTCAAAAAGCTGCATAATTTAATGAAAAGAGTTTATAACAATCGTGCATGTGGCTCTTTAAAATGAGCTTGTTCTTCTTCGAACTTCAGCCAATATGGTTAAAGGTAAAAAGCTATGAACGAAAGCCATGGAAAAATGCCAAAAGATATGGGCATGTTATGTTCATATCACTGTTAAGTCGCACATAAAGGGAATTCAAAAGTGGAATTGCTTATCGCATTTACAGTCATTGTCAGTTGGACTACAATTGTTAATATCTCCCCAGGGCATGTTATTGCCGATGTATACCGGTCATATCATACTGGAATACAGCCCTGCATGGACCTTTTGGTATTGCACTAGCAAAATGTTCAAATTTTCCATGGCTATTATCAGTTTCTTGGAAACCACGCGCACATTTGTCATGCTATTCTGAAGTTTGACAGCTTTCTGCTTCTGAAAAATTCATACAGATCTATAGCCTTATCGTTTTCAAAGGCAATAATGCATTTTTTTTAATGTATAAACAGGTCTATCTAGTGCCGTTGTTGCGTTTATAGACGTAAGTGTTAAGTTTATGTGGCGTAAAATTCGCAATAAAGTGTTGTTGTATTTTGATACACTATTGCACTACGATTATGGTTTGGTTCTTAATATTTCAGCAGCCGCCCGCAGACGACTGTACATTGCACCTGCAGACTGTACATTGCTTTTGCAAGCAAGAATTGACTGCGAAATATTTCAGTTTATTTGTGAACATTGTTACAAGAATTTGCATTTATTCTATTCCCGATTAAATGTAGTCTGATTTAGATTCTACTCTGCAGTTTGTTTTTTTTTAAATTATTTTCTGATCTTATTTAAAAGCAGAAATAGTAATTGATTTATGTAGTTTCCTTAATTTACATTGAAGGTTTTCTGAATAAAAGAGGCAAGTTGCAGTAATCATTGATTAAACATTATGAGAATTGCAATGCAATGCGTATGCTGTAACCTCCAATTGTTCAATCGTGTATTTCATGGCACACTTATGAGAAGAATTAACGATGTTAATTTAAAAATGCTTGAATATACATTCATAAAACTACATTGTGCATAACTGAATTTATATTAAGCATTGATTTTATTAATAAGCACGATGGAAATACTCGATTAATTCAGATATGGTTCGATCACGAATTGGGCAGATCACTTTGATCTCGGGTTTCACTTTCAACCTGTTTATTATGCTTTCTCTGCACTGACTTGGATTTGCAAGATGACATCTTTACATGTATATAGTTACTAATTAGGTTTCGCATTTTAACTTAATTATTTACCAGGAAAAGGCAACAGAATGACATCTTGCCGTTCTTCTTGTTTCTACTATCGATTAATTTCGACAATACTTTATTTTATTGTATAACCAATTAGTGCGAATTGACATCACTTAATTCTTCATTCTTTTATAAATATTTTCTGTTTTTAGTACCCAGTAATATAAAAAGCTCAGAATATGCTTTCTCAATGTATATAACCATCGGAGAAATGCAAGCTTGTTTCAGTTAATTTATTGTATATGAATATTAGTGCACATGCCTACAGTATATACCATACACCGAAAGTAGCCCTAAGCACTTTCAGCACTTCATGGCATTGTTGCCATGACTGTTAGTCATCATTATGTCTCAGCTGCTGGTATATATAATATACACCAAGATCGATACCACAAAGAGAAACATTTATTCCAAGTGCCTTTTCGAGTGGGTGTTCATGCACAGTAGGTAGGATAGAAGTACATCGTTTATATCGGAAAATAATAGCGAAAGACCTATTTCAGCTCTGCGGGGCCCTTTTTCCATAAAAAGCGAAATCGCAACGCATTTTGTTCAGGCACTATTTGCATTTTCGATTATTCACTTATGTGCAGTCGTTTCAGACTTTCAACAGCAGTGTTGAAAAAAATAAACATGCGTGCATCCAACTTCAAAAAATACATAGGCTATCGAAAGAAAACAATGTTCCAAGTATATTTTTTCTTTAATTCTCTGGCAAACAACAGCCCTAACTTGTTTTATTCCGTATACTTACGTCAAATAAAACAAAGAGAAACTTTGCAATTTAATTATGAATGCCAAATTATTTATGAATCAATATTTCTTTGTAATCCTAGTATTGCTGCAAAATATACAGTAACAATGGGGCCACAATGCTGTGCAGCCATACTTTTTTCCCCCTGGGGATGTTTCTTAATATTTCTCCTGCTTTATAGTTTGTTTAACGGCCACTTCAAAGTTCTTGAAGAGGAAGTGCTTCTTGTACCAGAGGCAATGTATCTCAATTGAATGCAAAGTAGCAGTATTACTTAAGAACCGGAACAGCACATGCATTCGTATATCCTGAATACAAATAAGCTCAAAGATTTCCAAATTTTATGTTCAGCAATATATTTCGCATACTTCTATTGATTTTATTCACTATCATTCATGTATTGTGCATACACAAACTGAAATTTTGTAACAAGTGAGGACTGAATTCAAGTATTTGTAACAAAAATGTTGCATTTCTCAGGCCATCTGAATAATGATCTTTGTGTACCGTGTTGCTGCATTTCCGAAATGTGAGCTTCTGAAACATTGTTTTCACATTTATAATTTGATAACGGTCCTTATTATAAAAAAATAGTTTACACTTGCACATCATTCTTAATTGCACAAACACACTTTGACATATATGTATAAAAATATGATGCTGAGATCTTAAGTCGGATGTGACATAAAAGTAGAATGTAGCTGGTAAACTGATACTATGTCACTTGTCTACTCGATTTTCCGTTACATTGTGCACTCATTCATATCTCTCTTTCCACATGTCCCATTTAGCAACAGTAAAGAGAATAACTATCGCATGATGGGGTCTGTGTCACATAAGATTAAGCCCCCTGGGTCCTACTAAAAATTATGAATCTTTTTTTGGCCTTCGTTTTAAAATCTGACAAAGTTTATATGTCAAACTTGCAGAATTACAGATTTGAAAGAAGCAGAAGATTTGTCCAAGAAAGTGGCCATTGTCATCATGATCCCAACGCAATCTTGTAAGAAAAAATATGATGATGCAGCAGTTTAAGGAGAGTCTTAGCTTTCTCTCTATATCTTCTACTATGATAGCAGCTGCCAATAATGGATATAACGAACCCGTTAAACACTCCTAAAAAAGCGAGATGAAGATCAAAGATTAGAATTTGGACTCGCCTTCTCTTTGAACAAACCACTTTGTCGCCGGTATAGCTTGTATCGATTTCTCATTTTGGAGGTTCAAAACTGCTCTTATCTCACAACCACCAAACTGGAAACGAATTACTAGGCGAACCACAATAGCTGCAATATGTCCATATTAGAAAAATCCATCATATCAATGCGGTTTCATATAAAACATCATCAATGAGAATCTGGACCGTTAAATCCATAACCTATATTTGTGATGCAGGGCACACATGCACATCATATCCATACAAAGGATGATCCATCATATTATACATTAATCCAAGTTTATGGTGGACCATGAAATCCAATACTGAGTTACCATGGAGTATGGCAATTTTTGAAATGTATTATGATTTTTGAAACCCTTTCTCATCTGATGCCGTTTTCCAAATAGGGATTCTTGGAGCCATTTCGATTATATAGTACATGGTTAAAGTACAGCTCTAGAATGGATGTTAAATCTAGGTGCTTCCTTCAATCCTCACAGATTACGAAGAAATATGTGCAAAAAACATTTGGTATCTATAAGCTTGAATTAAATAAAAGATATTCTAGCTGCAAATACTTTAATAAAGCTTTGGGGCAGAGATCAATGATGTTGCTAATTATCTATCCAATTAAAGGGAGTGAATGCCTCACTACTTATAAATACATGACGTAAAAGATTAAATGGTCCGGAGTACAAAGAAATCCAATTTGGAATAATTGCACAAATGGGAGCAGTGTTCTGCAACTAAGCCCAGAAAGTTTACTAATTTTACATCTAATACAAGCTTTATTTCTGTTTCGGGATGCACATTACCAGAAGTAAAGCACCCTTCAGATCCCCAATGTTCATGTTTCTTATTCTCAGCATAATTAAATTACATGGCTTAATGTACATTTTTAGACTGCATATTTATAAGTTTCAAACAGATTATATTTAGACACAGAATTGTTCGATGATGAGTAATAAGGATCTTAAGTTTTGAATAAATATGTCTTGAAGCCACTAAACTATGCTTACATATTTCGACATGTGCAGGCTATTCAATATTACTTAATTCTGTCTAGATCAACACTAGACAATTTTAAAGATGATGTTTTTTTCAGGAATTAGACATTGTGATGCAAGCCACTAGCAGTAATAAATGTAAGACATTTTCATGCTGACAGATCGATACAAATGCTTGCTCCCATAATGTATAGCTTGAAATGAGACACAGCAAGGGAATTGTATCTGTTTAAGCCTACTGTTGTTCACATGCTAATTAAGTGGATTAATGCTAATTGTTGGGATTCTTGTGTTCTGTCATATCATCTATCTAGCTCCCTCATACCACATCACACAATTCATTGTTACCTGCTCTAATTGTGTTAAATTGTGAAGTACTTTCAATGTGCACATTTAAAATAACCGCAAAGTAAATGACCAAATGCTTTTCAACAAGACTTAATTGAATAGGGTATTCAATGACGATACAATACTTATAAGTCTAGCTAAGCAACCACCACAATCATTAAAGCCAATAGGATGTCATGCTGGGAAGCAGCTGCCACAGTCCAAATGAATTAACAATGCATGCATAAATAAAACAAACTGTGTAATTACATCAGTGGATAGTAACTGCTCTGTATAATAGCTATTCCCAATATTTTTGCCCCTCCTTGAGTTTTGTTTTCTAAATTTGTATAAGTATAAGCTTTGATCTCATCTCAACGAACTTTGAAATGTATAATATTTCCAAGAGATTAAAACTGGTTTTAAGGTAGAGATTAACTTCATTCCATCAATCAAGTGCGGAATTGATGAAGGAGAAGAGAATTAGCAGAATAAATTGAATCCCTTGCAGTAGAGGGTTATCATGTGCAGCACAGACACTGGCCCATTTCCGAAAGGAATTTCGATCAGGTTTATGGGATGTCAGTGAGGATTTCCTCATTTTTCTCACTTGTCATCCCTGAAAAATCTCAGGCAGAAAACTTCAGATAGGGGGGAGGAGGCTGGGGATACACGGTCTCATTTCCTCACATGCCAAAATGAGAAAGTGCTTGACAAGGATTTCTCCAAGCTAAATGTGGGCTTTTGCGAAAGTTGTAAATGATATATGACAAAAATGTATTGCATTGACATGAGAGTAATTGAAAATACATATTTAACTGTTCCATATCATTATATCAGTTCGTGTTTTAAGTAGGAATATGACTAATGAAATCACTGCTCTGTATTTTCCCAACAAACCATATCAATATGCCTGAATCACATAAATATGTTTGGCAAATATTTGACAAATCCTGTACCTCTGGTTACTTGTGTATAATCAAATTTGCTAATAACTTTATCAAGTTTAGGCCATTTTGAAATGCTGTGTCTCCAAATGAATGAATGTAATCAGGAAACATAACATTACATCCATACATTTACATTGTCCCATAATGTTGTTTCCATTTGTATGAATAAAATAATGTAATCTTATTTAAAAAAAATAATATTAAGGTTACATCATAGAAATGTTGAGAATGGATATATAAAATATGTAACATAAAGTTTGATTTACGTTCTTTTAATATATCTTCTCAGTGATATTCTCATATCGCACAGCAGGAAAAGTATAATATCTTCTTCAGCATGTTTTACACGAAGGCAATTTTCGCCACCATGCACCAAGAAGCAAGAGATGTAAAAAAAATCCAATTAAATGAAGAGATCCCGGAAATAAATTTAATATTCGCCCACAATTCACATATATATGAATATGAAATTGTTCGCGGAACGTCTGCGAACATAAGGAAAGTTAAATCATCACACAAAGTTCTAGATTTCCGAAAATAGCGGCCAAATCTAATTCAGCCCTGGAGATTTATTTCCATGTTATTAGTCTTGCCAACGTGGAGTCAGCGAATTTAATGAAATCGCCCCCTTATCTCCTAGCTTGAAATAAGCTGTAACACTAAACTCAACATCAACAAAATGTTTAAAATCCACACAGGAAATTATCTTGAGAGCTGACGAATAATGACTTTTTCCCTTGTATGGGCCCCGGGTGACTTGTGAAAGAGCTAGGGGGTTCGGGCCTACTATAGCCACAGCTGCATCCCTATAGTGCAATTCTCGCCATATTACAATTAAGCATGACTAAACCCAGTTTACGAGGATGCCCATGTCCTTTGCTGCTATAAATAACTGCGACGACGTCAGCTGGTTACCTCGTTACCGGACATTCATATTAGTGTTCCTTAATTATTGTTGCACACTGTGCGAAAATTTCACATGCAGTTTTGGGAACCAAATTACTGTATACCCTATCACAGTGTTTTCTTTGAGAAACTACGTGGCATAAATAATTATACTGTTACGGTTGTTTGGGACCACTGTGATGCAAAATTAATTATGTCCCTGTTTAGGAATGTTCCATCAAAGGGAAAATGTGATTGATTCATCACAATATTTGTGATGTTTTAGATTCCATGATTGTTTATGTATCATATATTTCTTCTATATGTTTGGTCTCATTGGCCTGATAGCATGGAATGTAGCTATATGGTGGTTCATAGCAGAGACTTGTGATATGTCTGGAGGTCCCCAAGATACCAATATGATACCCCCATCGTTACACAAATGCTATCTATTTGATGGTAGATCTATCACATACAAACTAACGAAATTTGGGGTCAATTACACTAAAAGCTTGGCTCAATGCAAGACAGTATTATGAATCTGGTGGTCCGACACAGAAAACGAATCTGGTGGTCCGACACAGAAAACGAATCTGATGGTCCATGACATAAAAGCCTTAGCAATGCTAAAGTGGATCACAAAAACATTTACAACTTTATGGTCTATTACAAAAGGCTTTTCAAATCCGATGGTGTTACAAAAAGACAATAAGGATCTGATATGGTCCATCGAGATATGCAATACAAATTCAAACTAGCAGTAATTTGATTATAACGTACTAATTTCTATGCCAGTTATTCCACATTTGTTATTTAAAAAATTATTGGCATGGGCCAACTACGACAATGGATATACATATGTATCGAATACATACATATAGTCAAATGAACTAGAAGTTTTACAGCTTTTTGAAATTCTAAATTGGTAGCCGTAAAAGGCAAGCATTTGGAAGTGTGAAAATAATTTATGTATGTCAATTCAACAGCAGCATTGTCACGTACAGTTGAACTATTTCTTTGTGCATGAAAATGTTGAAATTGTCATCTGTAACTTTATAATAGACACTCTAGCTTTTAAAGATTGCAATTGAAAATGCAAATTTCTCTGTAGGTATAGGTCAAAGGTCATACGGCCGTCGATTTAATTTGCCCCATGTCGATCGTTTTCGCAACTGACTGCCTGCAATTGTGCGCAAATTCATAAAATATTTTGAAAATAGATATATGGGTAAAGAATTAACGCTTATGGTGGTGGATGTGATAGAATTTTCCAAAATACTTTGCAAACTCACCAAGTAGTCTGTGTGAATTTATAGGCAGTGCACTGGTTTATTGAATTTCATTCCTATAACAAATAATAATCTTTCTGTAACCAGCTGAATGATAGACTTATTGTGGTGCTTGCATGATGGTGATATTTTTTGTGAAAGCAATCAATCAACCAATTGCAATTTTTGATCGCCATATATACATATACATAAACTGTGATCAAAGCAGTATAAATTCTACAGTCAAACTCATATCTGTGCAGCAAGAACAAATAGTTATTATACAGATCAGAATAATGCTGCACTTACATTGCATATGATCATTGTGAAATTTCCTGCCAGCGTGAAATCCCACCTTATTACAATTAGTATACCCAGAATGCATTTAAAAGGGGTCATCTAAGAAATACGTTCGCTTTAATGGGGCAAGGGTTCGTGGTGATTGTGACAAATGTGTTCGGTAAATTGGGAGGGGGCATTCCAATGTGCACGTTCACCAATTTATCCGAAACTGGCATATTTATAATCAAAATGTGTTGATATAAAAATATATTTTTTTCCCGGAAAAGTGGACATTTATACAGGGTGGTAATAAAGTCCTTTGCCCCCCACCCAAAAAAAAAATTAATGGTTACATATAGTAAAAATCTGAATATGCAGTGACAGCAAGTCAGAGGTGCTCTATCCAATGTGGTGCCAAAATATTTGACCTCTGCACTTGCCTTCAAGGTCATCCAAAACCTAATTTGGCAAATACAATAGGCAATACAATAGGCAATTGGCAATACAATTGCCAAAGCTAATAAATTTATTGCCGCTTCTCCTCTGCTCCGTTTCACTTAAAAGTTGCTGTGTTGTACAAATTTCAATGTCCTCTTCATCGTACCAATTTGAAATTTTGCTCTAGCTATTGTATTTGGCAAGTTAGGTTTCGGATCACCTTGAAGGCAAGTTCAGAGGTCAGATATTTTGGCACCATTGGATAGAGCACCTCTGACTTGCTGTCACTGCATATTCAGATTTTACTATATGTGACCATGTAAAAGTTTTTTTTTATGGCTGGTCCCTAATGACAAACATGTGTAGAACAATTTTTACTTATCTGCAATTGCACATTATTACATACACCTATATTTTTTGGTTCAACTTTTCGCCGATCGAAAATCCGTTGTACAAACATTATAAGAAGTAATTTGTTTCTTTTACTTATTTGTCCAATTTGTTTGAACAACTGGTGTTGTGGTATATAACGTTGAAAAGGGATATGTGATATTTATAGATGAAGCAACAATTTGGTTTGCTGCTCAATCGAACATGTTGTAAATCAGGGACGGGCCTTTTGAAGCGTTGTGATGTATGAACCGGAAGTGTGCCCATACGAGATAACCTTTAGCTTTGATTTGATTGTTGCACCTAATCAGATTATAAATATTACGTAGCGCACCGCAGTAATGTTTGTGGTTAACTTTTAAGAGATGATCTCTAAAGCGCGCTTAATGTGTTGCGACATTTTAATGGCTTCTATCAAGATACATTATCATTACAATTCACATACTTTAATTCCTATAATAGACCTACTACATTTGGAAGCAGGAAAAGTTGAAAGTTACATTTTAAATTGTTAAATTGTCACTCCTGGAGGTTTAATTAAAATTAACATTTTGTATTTTTGTCCCGCAGATTCAAAGTTGTTGTTCCATATGACCACAAATATTTTATATGTCTGAAAATGTTGCCTCATGTGGGGAAAAAAAATAAGTCATGTTCTTAATTAAACGGCTTATCATGGTTTTGTTTGGAATTATTTTACAACCGTTTCCCCTTACTTTGTGATGAATGTGCAAACAAGTTTATTTCCCGTGACAAAATCGATAAAACGGCGTAGGAGCAAAGTAAGCATTTGTGCATCGAAGCGAAGATCAGAGTTATCCGGTAAAGTGCTGTAGAACAGTCTTTTCCGGAATTTCTGGATGTGTTTTATTCGAGGTGTTTATTTTTTTCAGCTTCTCCTTTGTAACGCGATAGAGAAACTGTCACAAATGAAAACTGTTAGTTAGATTGGGATGTTTTTGTAAGAGCAATTTAAGTTCCAGTTCGCTTGTCATCGATTTTATGTACAATATGAGCAATTTCAAACATGGAAATATTCCACAAACTTTTTATAGCAGTAGACATGCATTGTCTTGGTTACTTTACAAATTAATATTTGGCAGCATTACACGTAAAGTGAAATTTATTTTAGAGGGACTCTGAAAGTTGCTTTTTCTCGGGGTATATAGATATCGTTAAAAGAGAAAGAATGTAGTTTCCCGTTTTTTATTCTGATGAATATAATCAGAGATATTTGAAGATAAACTTCAGACTATGGAGCGCCTGTTGTTGCCGTGAATCGACGACATTCAATTGAATAAATCTCAGCAGCTATTCATTTGAATTAAAAACTACAAACGACGTTCACTTTCTTTGAATGATTACTTTCAAACCTATTAATCATCTGGTTTATTTACAAATAACCTTTTTTGTTCAAAGTTGTCTTTCAGTATGAAATTTCCATGTGCATCCATTTGCACCACTTTTCATGCAGAGGTATATCCTTGCATATCAATGTTTTCTGCACTTTATTTGCTTCACCGAAAATGTTGCTCTTCAAATTTATCATTTCTGAAAATAGCATTACACTAGCAGGTCCAAAAACATATGTAGCACTTTGCAATGTGGTAAAAATACTGGAACAATTTGTATCCCAGTTTTCAAATTGCATTTGACATACATAGGTATATTATATGTATATCTACGTTGTACGTGCTACACGAGACATGCAATATTCAGAATATTATACCTACATGTCTTGAACATATTTTTAACAAATATATTTAAAACAGCTCAAATCAGGTTTCAAATATTTCATTTTGTTTATTTGCAGGATTAGCTTTGTCAATGTGCAATTAATCATAAAAGTTCATTCCCAAATTGTTTTTTTCTAATACAGTTCAGTAACTAATTCAATCAACTGCAATAACAGTCTTTGCTTATTAAAGATGGAGGCCTTGTTGAGGCATGATCCCAGCTTATCGAATGGGAATGCTTCAGAGATTCCTCATAAAGGCCGCCATTTTTAATCGTTATTTCCAGCCCACCGAAATTCTGCGATATCTGTCCATTTTGAGGTTTGCATCAGATGGTTGTGATCAAATCTATTTCCCAGAGGCTTAAAGTACATTTCTGCATGGTACAAATCCATACCAAAATCTATTAGGGAGATCTTTTGGTTGGCGCAAAGGATTTCGGGAATTGTCAACTTTTAAAGTCGATGGTAAACATGTTCGCATCGTTTGCAACTTAATTTGTCTCATTTGCACACTGTCGTCTTTGTATATAAGCTATAAAAGAAATTTATGCGCTGGTCTTGGAGCAGAACTACGATGAATTTAAAACAAGGGGCTTGGATGGATGCATTTAAGAAGCAAAAACAAGGAGCATGGTTGTCGATCGAAGCTGGCACTTGCAGCACTGACACTGCTTCTCTGGCATGCAAATAAAACAGGAAAATCTCCCAAGACGATCGGTAAATTTTCAGTGGACCCAAAAGCAGATTAGGGTATACCTCTGTAAATTTGTGTCATTTTTACTCTTAACTCGAAGTTACAGATGCATGCAGTTTCCATTTACTGCCCACAATGCATTTTAAATAAGTATTGATACAATAAAATCTAAAAAGGTTTTTTTACTGAGTTGAATATTTATAGCTGTCGCTAGCTGAACTGCAATATGTAGTATGTAATAATGTTGAATTTTGCATGAAATTTACTAAATATTTTAAGTTGAATCATTATTTCCAGTCTTATGTGATATTAGCTACATCTCTGTATAATACATATATTTTTTGGGAATATTTATTTAAATTAGTGAATAGTATACAACATGAAAATCTAAATATTTATATTTCGAGTATACTTAACTTAATGAGTTCAAATTACTACGACTACATATTTAAATTCGGTAATAAGCATAAAAATTAGTTTTGTAATAGGGGCTAAACATTATTTTATGACACAGTGCCTCGAGATTGAATAGTTAAATTTACAAGATAGAATTTGGTGTTCGCACAATTAACATTGCTTATGTTGAAATTTGATTTAATACTTTATGCATATGTACATATATTATATTGATTTCCATAACGCATTCCCATACAGCATAGCAGATAAGTGGCAAAATGTCCGGGGTCAAATCAGTCCGATTTGTAATTTGCTTTGTTTATTCCTTGCACGTTTCTGTGATTGTCACGTTTGTAAACGTGCAATAGATTGTTCAAAAGCTTTGCAAACAAATCGACCGTGTCTATTATTAGGGCCCAATTGTATAGGATTGTATGTGGACGTTTTTTCGCTCCAGTTCACAAAAGAACTTGAAATTTCTGGAGTCCACGTGCGCATGCGCCAGTTAGTAGATCTATAGAAACATGCATTTCTTGCCATTGAACTCAAACAAATGCTGACACTCACAAAACACAAATAAGCTAATATCACATTTCTTCATCCATCCCAAATCAAACTGGTTTCATGTACTATAGTCAGTATAATTCGAGAATCCATAACCTGATCATGTATATTAATTGCAAAAAATATTGCACAAATGAGATATCGATTGAGTAATCTGAATATATACGGAAAGTTGCATTGAGATATTTATAATTAAAAACTTGCAATTGCGCGTTTCTATTCAATATAATTTTACAAAATCGATGTTTTACAAGTCATAAAAATGTGCAATCTAGGAGATTAACAATATTTCTGGAATGCGTCAATAATTTATTAACTAATGGTGATAAAAATATTTAAAGATTACTATAACTCCACCAACAAGAGAAGAACCAGGGGAGGGGCTAAAAATGACCCAATCAGGAAAAAATGCTTATGCATTTGTTTGGCCAGGTGCTTTCGTCGATAGAATCCAACACAAAATGGCGGCTTCGTGTAGGCGATCATTGTAGCCAGGAGAAGGCAATCGCAAATACATCATTGCATTTCATTCGTTAATTTGAATGAAAGGGGGTGGGGCAAGCCACGCCCCTGGTTCTTCTCTTGTTGGTTTAGTTATAGATTGCAAAAACTAGTACTATATGTATGTGAATATTAATTGATTTGCATGAATAATTGGTAGGACATTTGTAAAGTTATTTTTTATAGTGTAAATTTTGTTATAAATTAGTGAGAGAATAGGCTAGACTTCCGCCCATATGAAAGTGCATATGAACTGGTCCACCTGAAGTAGTGGATCAAGCTAATGAAGTCAGTCATTCCTGGAATGGCTGTCTTTCTAGCATAAACCTATTCAGTGGATCAATTAATGTACATACGTTGTAGGTATATATTTCAGCTTCATGAGTGCATGTGCACCATCGAGTTTGTTCCCTTGCAATTGCCATATGAATATATAAATAATACTGCTAGGGTAGTAAATAATATTTAGGTCTTATTGGGATGAAGTATTTTCCATAATTCAAAATCATATTTTATGGTGACTTACATGCAGTCATGTGATGAGCTCGACTTCAAGCCCTGTTTGTTGGGTAACTTTTAGTGCTGCCAGACATAAAATGTCCATAAAGTCAACAGAAACCAAGTATAACACATTAAGTGGCTGGCCAGCACATTGGCAACAGTCTGAGACAACAATTTTGCGAGTCTATAAACTGCAATTCTACACTAATTTAAAGATTTATTTTTTTAAAAGAAAGTTGCAAATATGAAATGGTAACTGCCAAGAAATAATCAGATATAAAACATAATAGGGGAGACAAAGGTTACATCAACTGGGCAGAAAAAGTAGTATACTATATACTTATTGCAAAATTTAATAAATAAAATAAAATGTTTTAGAAAGCCAGATATAGGTATTTTTACTATACCGGATACATCTAACGATACATCAATACAAAGTTTGCATTGAAAAGGGTATATATAGACAAAACTCACCTAGCTTCTGAGACTGCTCATGTAGCAGTGAAACTATTACTTTTTCCATTGGTAGATTGGAAGCATGGTTTCAAGAAAATGCTCAACAAAGAAATAGCGATCGATTGGAAATTTAAGTATGCTGCTGTATTTTTCTTCCTTCAAACGTTGAATTTTACTTGATTGTAAAAACCACGTAAAAACGCTCGAATCCACCATTGTTTTTTGATTTAACGTCCATTTTTACTGCTGGAGCGGATTGCCTCACATGCGATCCACAAAAAGGAGCAGCCAACATATAGTCTGGATTATAAGGTGGAGAAAAGCTCAGAAGTTATGTTACTGGGCATATTGCTTTTCGGTTATCTCGGATTATTATTATTATTCTGATTAAGTTCAAACATTGCCAACATATGTGGGAACACGTATTTAGCTCAGTTAGCCACAATATTCCCAATTTTCTATTCTTTATAATGATGCAATTAACTGCAGGCAAACATGCTTTTGCAATGCCATTTCACAAATTAGAATGTTACCCTATACTCATAAGATATGTTACACATATATATTAATTGTGAATTCTGAGCATTAATATGCAGAGCTTCTTTTGTTAGTGGATTAATAATTATTCCAAGAAAGTTTCTATGAAGTTCAATTGCTTTTCTGTTGCAAATAAATGTGCTACATTTTGGCATCTTGCTCTTTGAATTGTCAAAAACTATTCGGTAATTTAAGTTAACGGACCCATTACAATTGCATTTCATGTACTTCATTAGTGGCGAATGAATGTAATTGCATCGAGACGAGCAGCTGCAATTCGGACTAAAATTGAAACATTTATTGGTTTCACTAGGGGAAGGAACTTTTAAAAGTAGAGCAGAGAAACTTGGTTGTCAAAGTCAAAAGGAACATTTTCTCGATTTCCGGTGCAGTAAGCACTTTTCTACTGCTAAAAGCAACGGATATGTCACAATAAGTTAGTTGCAAGAGCATGAGTGCTCTTTTTCCACCGCCAAGCACCCTTTTTATATGTTCCTCACTGCCATAATGTCATTGCAAAAGAAAATATGATCTTCATTCATTTTTAAGTCTAAAGAATGTATTCTTTTCAGTATCATTATAACTATACTGTGCCTCTGTCTGAACATACTTTTACACTTTAACATATGTATTACAATGTCCAAAACGTCTTATGAGCTCAGATATTTTTCCCAATTAATGTGCCCTTTCTTCTGGTTTATTATAACATTGATTGCATTGCTGGGAAGACCTGAAGCAAATAAACAGGGCCTACACATATCCCAATAATGGCTTAATTCAATTATAGATATGACCCAGTTCGTGTACATTGCAAGTACAAGTGTATAAAAATGTCCAATGGGAAAAAAATGAAGGAAGAATGGGAAAAAACACTTCGTAGAATCATTTCTTGACTATAAAAAAAGAAGGAACATTTGTAGTAGAAATGAAATTTGTTCGCTGACTTGCAACAAAATTGAGAGGCATGTGGTGAGGGAAAAGCAGCATAGTCATGGATAGTGCGCACAATTCTGAAACAGGCTGCTACCACATGTGATGTTATTGATTAGAGTTTAACGCCTCAGTCAATAATTCATTAAATTCCCCAAGCTGTCCTCAAATGAAATGAACGCCTTTTAAAGTTGACTGCTGAAACCAAACCTTAAGAATGAATATTTCATTTATGATTTCAAATGATGATTTGGAAACTCGCTATCATTTAGTTGCAATTTAAAAAAAAAAACGGAAAATTTGTATAATTAGCTTATGTTTTCAGTAGACTTCATTATGCTGGCCGGCTTCAAAGATTTTTAATAATATATCATTTAGCAAAATATTGGCTTAGTAATATCTGGCATGAAAATATCAGTAAGAAAATATTAATTTTCAGCTGGAAAAATTGTTCCCACTTAAATTAAAAGCTTGGTTCTTCATCTTTATTTTATTTTTCCTCCTTACTCTGAAATTATTTTTTTAAACCTACATCTGCTGGAAAATTTGAAGAATACATTGAAATTAGGAAACTAAGATGGTACACTGATGCATTTGCTGGGAATATATACATATGAAACCTTAAAAGTTGTTTTCCAAATTCATGGGTAATTCCTGTGCTGAATAGTGTTGTTTCCAGTTTTTTTTAGCTGCATGTTATTTTAAACTTATAGAATAGCATGTCGTTGTCTGTGGCATGTAGCATTGAAAAAATGATATTTCGGATTTCTATGTGCATTCATTGTTAAGGAGGAACCAATCTCGTATGTTACAGTGTCCATTTGACGTGCGGCACTCTGCGGAAAACGATTTTCGTCTCACCACTACCACCAATCCCATCAGACAACCTCAATAAAAAGCCCCATTTTGTTCAATTTGTTTTTTTGAAGGGATGTTGCCTGTCAAATGCACACAACAACATGAGGGGAGAGAAAAAATGGAAGGCCTCCCAGCAGCAGATACATACTCGTATGAAGTTACATGGCACATGACTATGAATTAAGCCATGCAACATGCAACCTGTACGATTATGCCAAGCAAAATGTTCCCAGTATAACTTTATTTAGATGTTTCCTCCACCAAATATTTCTTACTATTTTATAATTAACTTTATACTTCAACACTTATAACACAATAGCCTACAATTATCTGTGTTTGAAGGTCAATTATTGTTACTTGTGAGAAACAAACTCAGTTTATATGAAGTATTTGAGCTCCAGGTAATGAATGAAAGATAGATCCAAAGTAACTGTGTAAATTTAGTGGGAAGACTATTTTAATATGAGTTGATATTTTGTAAAAAGAAAACTTAAAGAATGTAACGCAGGGAAATGTGCTCACAGCCCATGCCCACTTTGCGATTGCACTTTGACAGATTCAGTTGCAGCTTTTGCTCTTACAAAGGAAAAAGAACTTATATAGTTTGTGTAAGGTGTACTGAACAACAATGAAAACAACTACAACAACACCAAATATATCAATTATTGATCAGTTGACTCGCGTGGGCCGCAAGCACTTACGGTTGTTGGTGTGACAAAGACTGTCCATGTCCTCCTTACGGGGGACCACTGGACACTGTCAGCTACCAGTTTCCGTATCCGGTCAGGGGATTGGCAACTGGAAGTTGAATCAGGTTTTGATGAAGTAGTGTATGGCAGTTGAGTGGCGAGTGTCAAGATGATAGCGATGATGGGAATATCTCGGCCCATCGTTTGCGCTCCGCGTTCCCTTCACGTTTGCTCTCCTCTCAATTCCCGCACTTGAAGTGCCACCTAGCAATGTGCCACCACGCATGCGCAAACTTTTCCATCATTCTATCTGGGCCAACGTGATCGGAATTGCGTCCAAGTGAAATTGCGGCTTTCCTAGATACGCGATACGCGCTTTAACGGAGTAGGGATTCTTCGCTGAGTGTAGGTATATGTATACACTGAGTGCTGATACCTTCGCTGAGTGGAGATATCTTTCTTACACTGAAATTAGAAACATACACTATTGTGTTGTTGAGTCAATGCGATGAGGTGCATGGATTGAACGCGCAAAGTGCCATATTGCAATGTGCACGTGAACTAGGTGATTGATCTAAAGGCTAAAATACCAATTTCACCTAAGTTTTTGTTTTAAATTTACAATATGACATCTCAGCTTTAATAATGTTCAATGGTGTATGCCTTTAAATCGCTCCTAATTAACACTTTACAGATTATTCTGCTATTATAGTGTATTAATTTTTGCACTTTTTTCTACAATTTTGACATTACGTATTTCAGTCTAAAAAGGTTGGTTCAAGAAAGGTAACTTAATGAAAAAGCATGAATTTAATTAATCGTCCAGGGTGAATGAGATGAGTGTGACAAACTGAAATATTTATAAATACACTGTTCTGCGTATATTTCAATGGGCATGCATAGGCCTAGCTACACTGTTATTTGGCATGGCAAAAATGAATTAATTCCCCGAAGTTAAAAAGAAATCGTATTTCTTTTGTTATTGTAAGTATTTTCAATCTCTCGCAAAAGCGTCCAGTGAAGCGAAATGATTAGTGTTCAGCCATATACAACTATTTGGAAGTGCAGTGTACGCACAGTATACATATACACACTGCACATTCAATTGATGAGATCGAATTGGTACACTGAATTGGTTAGATTAAAACGAAGATAACAGCCATTGGAGTATTTCCCCAATGGCTGTTATTGAATCAAGCGAAATGGAAGTTTCTTTGAAATATTTGGAGGATATACTAGACGAGAAAATAATAAATCAGATAACAATTTGGTCGACTAAGATCTAAGTTAGAGATAGAATTCATGTGTCCAATTGAAGCAAATGGTCAAATGTTATGACTTATGATTAATGAAGTCCAAGTTGATGTTGATGCTTTTTCGAAAGCAAGTTATTTCTTTAACAATTCCAAGATTGTCATTTCTTGCAACGCCGCTAATCGATTATTGCATTAATTACGTAAGTTTACTTTGTGTCGAATATTCAGGGTAATAGATACATGAAATATAATTAAAAACAAATCAGAATAACCTCAAATGTCATTCAAATTATGTATTGCTATATTGATTTTGTGATCGACTTATGCCAACTGAATGATGTGATGTGTTGACTGTAGGCCTAAGGGCGTTTCAAGAATAAGCATCTTGTTGCGTCCTTCAGTAAGAGTAATGGCACCTTGAGCTTGATGTGACACAGCAACTAGGTCCGTTTGTCATCATTATGCCCCTTTCCTCATCAATCCCATGGATCGATATTCACATAGGGAATTTAAGAAAAAATCCTGTGTATTGTTGAATTATGACACAAATATAGGAACCGATTA
>WWPM01021082.1:0-12560 GCA_023279145.1 Glomeris maerens
GTTCTTCCTTTTAGTGCCGCTACCGTTGCCAGCGTGTAAAACCGTTGTGACTATCCGCGGTTCCGGCGTACCGTTCCTCGACGTCGAAGCCGCATTACCCGCATCCAACTGCCTCCTTAAAAAAAAGCCATTCCTTTACCATACAATACAAACCTACAATACTAGTAGCAGTAACTCACTTCATCGCTTTCTTATTAGCGCGATGCGTTTGCACAATCGGTTTTGTTTTCGGACTCAGGCCGGCACTGGTGCTCCCAACTTGGGTCTTCCAGTTATTTGCGCCTCTTGCGGCCCAGTGGCCCTTGTTGTGTGGCATCTGCTCCAGCGGGATGATGTCGTACGGGGTGGGGCCGTGAATTCCAACTATCTGTTCCACGTTCAGCAGTTGCACGATTTCCCGGCAATCGGGGTAGAAAGCGGTCGGCGTATGAGTCTGAGCGTGTTGGTGCGGCGGGACCAGCGAAGGACCCGCCGCGCCTGACCCGCTCATGGTGGCCGGTGATACGGACCACTGGAAAGGAACAGTCCGAAAGACATTGTGCGTATGCATATGCGAGTGTCTCGTGTCCATAATGATCATCTGAGATTCCCAAGCTTGCGGCGTCTTGCGAAGTTAATCAGCTTCCAGTTCCAACACCGGGAATCTTCTAAGCAGTCTAGATGCACATATAAGCAAGAAACTTACATTTATATGCAAGCAAGAGCTATAAGGACCATTTTTCAAGCAACAGTGGAATTACTATCTAATAATGAAGGAATTGATCAAATGTGGTTTAATATGTGAAATAATATAGGCTCACAAATGTTATCACAATTTAAAACCCAGTCATCAACTTACGCCTTTTTACTTAAAGGTGAAACAAATTAAGAGCCTTTAATATTTTCTTCTTTCGTCATGACTGTTGCGTTCCTGAAGAAATTCACAGATCTTTTCAGCATTTATCGTTGCTGGTATGAGTAATAATGCGACTGGAAAGCAGAAACCAATAGTTTCTGTTGCCCTGACAACACGTTGTGTCATGATCACTACTGTAATTTCCACCTATCGGATGGGATATTACATTTTATGAAATTCAACGCCACAACGAAAGCGAAATGGAAATAAACCATTTTCGATCAGAATGAAAGCTTTGATTATTAATCGAAGAAAAACTTTACACTTTAATTGCAACAAGATTTATCACATTGATCAAGACACACCAGTACAAGAGTGAGAGTTTTCTTACTCTATTATAGATATGAGCGCTTCCGGAACGAATTGATGTGAACGCCATTTTGAAGTCAGCACTACTCTTGGCTGGCTTTGCTCATAGATTGTTGCAGCAACTACAGCGCTTCAGCACGAGGCGAGATGAAGGCAAGCTTGAGGCGTTGAAACTGTTTTGGTTCATTGGCGCCATCTAGCGGTCATGCCCCCATGTGATCACAACATTTGGTTGGAATCAGCACATTATTCAGTAACTGCGAAATACTGCATTGACACTTTTACAGCACATCAGTTAAACCTGAAAACAAAATTAACAATTTTAAATAAAGATTGATCTAAACATAATGATAAAGCATAATACAAAATTGAACAAAGACCTTCTGAAACAACAATAAATATCAAATATTTCAGCAGACAATAAGAAAAATGAACGTATAAATTTCAGCATATTTGAAAGTTTTAAAGTAAACATTCATAATAACTATAATGTATTAAAACTTTATGGGTAATATTTCCACCACTACACCAATGTATGAAAACAAGACATAAAGTTCCTATATAAACCCATGTCCCCAAACGCTTAGGTTTTTAAGTAGGACCTACATAAAATGTGACATCCATAATTCATGCTCCCCACATCTGTATACAGAAAAATTGCTAATAATTGCACGAAATATTCCGTGCAATATGTTAGGGAAAATTAGTTTACACACAATGGGATAAGATGTTTTTGCTTGATGGAACTCATTTCCGTTTTAGGTAGGTTGCAATTGCGTTTGATCAAGTTTAGCACGCACAGGGCGCATTGTGGCGGCCATCTTGATTTCCTGATCATACACTTTGTGTGGCCCCAGAACCGCCCATAGTCAATCCCTTCTCACGCATTAGGATACATGTACACTGTCTGATGACGTGGTAAATCATCGGACGAACTTAATTACTGATCAAATGATGATCCAATGGGGCAGCCATGCGGCACGAGCATGTGGCATGGATGCTGATTGTCTCCTATACTTAAACCCAATACTCAAATCCATGCGACAAATAGACATGTTAAATCTGCTTAAAATCACATTATTGAGTCTCCATACTAAAGGAATTAATATATTCATATGAATTAATAGCCGAGTGTAGCCTATAAATTTGCGAGAGGGCATTATGGGTCAAAATGCGGCACATATTGCTTGGGAATTTATTTCCTATACAAAACGAATAACAAATTAAAAAAATAGCTATTTTGGAAAACAAATGGTACAGGTTTTTATTTCTTGGATCCACTTAGCTATTCCTGCATAAAATAATCCCAAGGTGTACATCGGGAAAGTGTAAAAATATGAAAATTTCAGGGTAAGAGACAGTTGAAATAACTAAATAAATGTTTCGTTTGCAAAATCACAAATCTGTACCATATACTATAGTTATTATAAAGATTTAATAATATAGACTGAACTCATCGATGAACTCGGAATGCAATCAACAGATATTCAGCACAGACTTGGTCCGAAAGTTGCAATACAGTTGTGTTTTAAGAACTGTGTTTGTGTAATGAAATGCACAATTATTTCCTCTTCATATGTCTAATATATTATGTAATATACGAGTGTAATATGAACTACAGGTTGCTATTTCATGTTTAGAGGGCTCTAATATAATATAAAAACCGTATTTAGAAGGTCGTAAACAGGTTTTATGAAATATCCGATTTATAAATTAAGAATTGTACTTCACGGAAATGACACAGTAATTGTATAAGTAAAATTAAATAAATTGGACATCCATCCTGAACAGTTATTTGAAATATATAAGGAAATAAACACAGCTTACTTCTTATAAAGGCCATAATAACGTGGAAAATGGATAAAATGTTGGATAAAAAAATGCGGCTGAGCCAGCTAGAAAATGGCCTTTATTGATCGAATTATGTGAATGCATTTTGGCCCATGCATGCGTGGTATATAGCTACAGCTAAAACGAGAACAACAATGTACAAAGTTGAAGAAGCTCATGTGAACGAGGTAATAAATCACGTTAAATGGCGGCTTTTGGACTAGGCCTATTCGTACAGATGAATGGGTGAGGTGAGTTTTTTTTGTTTGCCTACTTTCAACCAACAATTGAGGGTCTGTCGAATTGTTGTGGGAGGAGTCTATAGTACACACATACAAGTGCATTATATACACGTATAATTGTATTGTACGCAGTTTGAGGTGCGTGCCAAAAGTGTGTACCTATATAGTAATTAATGCCAAGCTCTAATTTCGTTTCAATATATTGGCCTATACCCAATATACAGTATACCAAGTAACTATGGTGACATGCTCATAATACAGCCCCAAACAGTTTATTTTCCCAATACTGCACAATCAAGAAGAAAGTAATAGAAATAGCATTCAATAAAACATAAACAGGAAAAAACAATTCCTATTCTGCATATTGGCAATTTTTATACATATTCTTTCAATTTTATAATTCTAGTTATTTTAATTTATAATATAGGTTTTCAGTACGTCAGTTTAAAATTTTAATCAAGTTATAACTTGATAATTTCACTAATTGTTAATTAACAATGCAGCAGTTCCTCACATGCATTAAAACTACATTAATATAATTCATATAATGTTATGAAAATCTCTGAAATTTTATCGAACACCTGCTAATCTTCCGAACAAGTTTAAAGAGTAATTTAGGGTATAGTAATTCAGCTAATTAAACATTAATTTGAAGCAAAAATGAATTTGACTAATCAAATTAAAAATATCATATAAATGTTGAATAATTTAATTGAAATTTGTAAGCAAAGAGACTTTTGTAAATGTCGATGTTAATTATTATCAAAGATATAATTTAATAACACTATCCATTATTACCTTGGATCACAACTCTGTGTATAAATTTGCTAAAAATCTAAAAAAAAAAAAACCTTTCTAGGAATGAATTCAATATTACCTTACCACTTTTTCAGTTAATTAACTATATCAACTACTGAATGAATGCATTAAACACGCAGACAAACACATTAATTCCTTATTAATGTTTTAATTACCTCTCTTAGAAGCTTTCAAACTCTGTTGTATATGTGTATGCACAAAATTGCTATACGCGCCTGTAGGTCTGGACACACAATGTTCTTTGGCAGTGAATATATGTGTATATGTACATATGTATATACATGCATGTGTGTGTGTGTACGAGTCTGATTAAGCAGTTTTCATGGTAAAGGTATTAGCTTAATTATAAGGCCACTAAAAGAGACAGTGTTCACTGGCGGCAACGTCTGTAATTTTGCGGCACCAACAAGAAGATTGCAAGCGGCATGCTGCAGCCCAGCTTAATTACCTGCCTTTACATGTCATTTTTTCCCTCTCACATCTCAACTGTTACGACTCGATTTCGTTCATTAAACGATTAATCGAATTAAGCGAGTCATGCACGCAACATGGCGCTCAACGATATACATATAATATACCTTTCCTATATACTGCAAAAGGAAAGCTAGGTTTTCATTGAAATGCAGTGCAGCCAAGTAGCAAGAGATGTTGAGTCGAAGAAGAATCGTTTTGTTTGTATAAAAGTCGTGGTTGTGATGGTGGTGGAGTCGAGGTGAGTGCAAGATGGCCGCTAATTCTGGCCGTTTCACAACACGCCTCCCATATACTGTACGTATACTATGCAAGTCGCTAGGAATGCTTATTCGCACTTAACACTCGAATCGTAATAACAATAGCTGCGAGTGCTTTGTGGAAAATGGTCGGCACGTCAGCGTGCAATTTATATACACGTACCAATTACCACTTGTGTAGTGTAACTTTGCGGTTTGCCGTTATTGCCATATTCCAACTCCGCCTCAAACTTTTCGCTTTCACGCTACACACCACTTTCCTAACTCAAATCTTTTTCATTGCAAATATATAGGGAGAAAAAAAAACATGCTATATACGTTTATGAAGAAACTATCATTTCGTAAGAAAACAAATTTGGAGTTCAATCAAATGCAGAGTCCTTTTCTCACAAGTGACAAAAACACAACACGTGTTTAATTAAAGGTGCCAACTAGTTTCGACTATAGACTATGTAATCATCAGGGCGAAATGTTTAAAAGCTGAACAAGAGGAAACGCAAATAACAGAAGGGAATCTCCGTATACAGAAAATGGCTTTTCAATTAGATTACATTTGATCTCTCAGTTCCATATAGTTGCCATTATACAGCTCTGACCATTGGGATTAACAATTCAGTTAAATTTGCAATGTAAATCCTTTAACCTAACTTAGGTTCCAAGACATAATAACTCAATGTTCTGACATCTGAGCATAATGTGTTATTATGTCTTGGAACCTAAGTTGGGTGGAAGGATTTCCATTACAAATTTATCTAAATATTCAATATGAGTCCCTATATGCAAACCAATTCTGCTGACATCAACAACTAGGTATCAAATTATTGAAATAAATTGCAATTAGTTTCATAGGTTTTCCAAAAAGCCAATGAAAATAATGAAATACAATACATACACAGGTATAATACATGATGAACAAATTACTGATTGAAACACTAAGTGACCTAAATATTTGTAATATTTTGATTCAATTGTGGTAGTTTCAACATAATTGTCTAATTCTCTTATTCTTCAGAATTTAAATTCAGATTTTTAAAGAAATTAATTAACAGTATAGTTAAGATTCTTTGCTGGTACGTATAATAATAAGTTTCTTATACCAAAAACACTGCATAAAACACTGCAGGAAACTTTCAGATTGATTTTATGTATTGTAATGAATGTTTGCATAGGCAAACTGAATGTTGACGACAGAATGAATATGGAGCTTGAAAAAAAAGCAGGATAGGAATCGGAATAATATTTGTCAAATCTGAATGACAAAAGCAGAGCTTTGCACATCGATCATCATCTACTATATAAACATAAAGGTATAGAGAATATGGTTTTTGGAAGTTGGTTTATTTTTCTTGCATATAGTAGCTATAAAAGCATAAAAGATGAGATGTCACCGTTGGAAAAACAAGTCTTTGTGCTTGTCACCACACCTTCGTGCTATACTATAGGAGAAAGTTTATCTACCATAGATTGGAGAGGGAGTTTTGCTATTCTCCTTGTTGCATTCTCCTTGCTCTTTATGACCAGACTCTGCTTCTCTACCAGTCCATCCTACAATGTGAGCCATCTCTGGCGTTGACAGTAAAGGTGAGAAGTGTTTGTACACACGAGGGCCACCACACAGTCCTTGCACAAAACCAACTGAGAGGGTCTGAGGGGGGTCCAACTTGTCTCAACTCTCCCTAACACCCAAATCATATTAATAGAAGAAAAAACAGAAATTGTGCCCTGCAGCAAAAGGGCCTTGGAGGTTTGTGCATGGACACACCGACAAGGTGTATAATAAAGCAGCAAAATAGAGTAGGTGGTGTTGTGTTCAGAGCGCAAAAAGGGGAAATCTGAGCGGTTTCTGCACCAAGTTCAATGGGCAGGTGAGGTGCTGCATGAAGTCGCAATGGTCCACGTTGCTAATTGAGTGGTTGAGAATGAAAAACGAGAAAACAGGAATGACAAGCGCATTATTGTTGGTGTATGGGTGGAGGGTTGGAAGCTACAGTATACACTATATAGGGGTGTTGGAGGTCTTTTGGGGCGCGGCGAAAAGACTCACTATTTAGGTGATGTACCGATTCCAGTGAACGTCTTATCTGGCCAACTGTCAGTTTGCAAATAGTCCAGCTGAACAGCAGGTACGTTCAATTAGGGGCCAATTATGGTGGTGGCTAGGTGGGCGGCCAGACAAAACATGAAAAACACTGGCGCGAGACAATAACAGCGCATGCGCCGACACCAAACGCAGCAGTTCGCATTCCAATGCTCTGTCATGCATAATGCAATGTGTTTTCAAGCTACAAATGTTTCATGAGTCATTTCCCATCCCAAAGCAACAAGATTTGTATATATACATCTATAGCCAGGTGATGCTCATGCAGGATCACCTCAGACTAAACCATCAAGGTTTATATTGGAACAAAGCTATAGTATATATATTCAGCACACATTTAGTCACTTACCCCCTATAATTCAGAAATATAATTTGACAACAGCCCTGTATCTTCATTTTCCCTTACAACCTGTATGACATGTAACATAACTATTATATTTTTAATATTTACATAAGCCAACTATAGTATTATTGATTTATTATTAACTGGCAGTGCAGAACTTACAGAGATTGCCACTTGTGGCGCTGTTGATTGAAAATCATTGCGACCAATTACATTTTACCTGTAAAAAAATTGGTCACGTATATACACACACTGTATAATGTATATGTGCGGCTGATGTATTTGCTCGTATTTGGTGTGTATTGATAGTTTGGTGCATCATTGGGTGCCACATTAAAAACACTCAGTGTTTCCCAATAGTGGCACTTATGTATGTTTTCATAGCGTGCCATCCGCTCTTTTTTTATCAAACTATGGGGCTGATGTCGTGCACAATAGTCTACAATGGTTGGTGACTGCTTCATGATTATCTATATGAAAACGGTTGGCAGCTGTTTCTCACACCACAAAACACATGCAATCCGCTCTATACATCACACATTTCCACCCTTTATACATAACACCAACCACGCAATATGAACTACTAATATATATGGACTAATCAAATCCCTTCATTTACATGTATTTTGGCCATACAGTATATATATTCAAAAACGCTGAAAGGCTTTACCATAACAGTGTTTGTGTTTCGTAAAGTCGGCAAAATTTGCCTGAATTTTATATAAATATAGAATATCCAATTTGTAAATATATTTTCTGACTTAAAGAAAGTAATCTCAATGACACAGATTGAATAAAACTTTATCTAATTGACAATAACTTTAGATTTCATAAGACATATCATGGAATAGGTCGAAATATTTGTGACATTTTGTATTTTATAGCTCTGATCCCACGAAGTCATTCAATATTGATCTGGTGTTATTGTTGTCACATGCAAAATATAAATGTATGTGCAAAGATTTTCCAGAAGATTTAATTCAATGTCGAAATATAAAGCATTTAAACTGAAATTAATTTATGCAAATTACCTTATATGGAAATAAATTAATTATATAGGCTACATAAAAAATATAAGCTATACAATTATGTTGATTTAAAAGATTGAATAGGTTTTTTATATCATATTTAAGTGTAAATGTACAATGCAGTCAAAATATGTTCACAACTCATGCAGCAATTTGGTAATATAGGCCCGTTGTTAGCCTTTATGGCTGAAACCTGCGCACAGAAAAGGGACAAAATAGCATTATGCCTTTTAGAAATAAGCCCCTGCATGGAATTCGATCTTCTCTCTGCACACAACTAATTCCGGTGATAAGATTTTTTTGATCGGTTCGAGAGCCAAATAGGTTTGGACCGTTTCAAGTACCTATCAAAAATGAACGAAAAATAGCAAATTGGGGAATGAAATTACACCCATATACCCTGACATTTAGGTAGAAGTTGGGAAATCAGTTGGGACATATTATAGTAAACGGCATTTCTGAAATGGACATACAGAAAACATAGCATTTCATCTATACATGGATTGATGAGATTACATTTTAGCCAATAACCTATTATTTACTAATATTATCAGAATATTTAACAAATAACAAATCAAATTCATCAGTTTCTAAAACGCTCTTAATTAAATCAATAATACAAATTAAAACATCAGTAGCCTATACTCGACAATATAGCTGCATGCAATGAATTTCCATATACGGTATTAATAATGATAATTGTGATAAAAATAGCGATAATGATAATAATAATAACAACTAATAATATTGCAATAATCTTAATATTAATTAAACTGCGTAAAAAAAATATTTTGGCTCCATTCTCATGCTGAGTAAAACATATATCCTTAATGAAGCACTGATTAAAATAACGAGAAATGAATTCTGAATTCACAAAACACATGCATACACATGCAATGCCTAAAACAAGTTACAAACATGTTATGTGTGTGTATTGTACTGTGCATCAATTATCGCTTAAAAATGTCTATTGCCTGCAGTGGTATGCTATACATCTGATGCAGGTTGAACTTGAGGGCTGGGTGAGGGGCGGGCCATGAGGTCTGGAGGTGTGGGGGCGCTGCAATCTCACTCGTCCTGCCGCAACTCCCAAACTTTGGGCAAATATTGGCAGACGGCTGGATTGGGGAATCGCGAGTCGCATTAATATGAAAGAGCACTCACTGGGGTGGTTATACGTGGCAGTGGCATGAGCCAATCACCTCTCTCGCTCCTACTTACCATCCCAACCATTGCAAACACACCCTGAACTCGAACCAGGTCCTCCGAGCCCCATTCCGCAAAACCCAGCATTGCGGCCGCGTATCGAAGCTTGCGCGAAATAGGCCCACGTGCTCCGAGCTCCCAGTATACGTGACCACATCCCTGCAAGTCACATGCATGCCATCATGTGCAGCAACAACGACACTGCACTCGTTCCATATGGTCTAGCATGTAAGAGTCTGACGGACACGACCACTACGGTCACTTCCCCGGCCACTTCGGCAACGGCCGCGGCAGCAGCCGCGGCTTATGTGTCGCTGGGACCGAGTGGAGTGACCCTAACCCAAGCAGCCCTTGAACACTACAGGCTTCAGCTGTACAACTACGCCTATGCCGACCGTTTCCGGTTCACTCATCCAGCACTGGCAGCAGCGGTGACTTCACCGTTCCAACTAACCGCTGGTTACGCTGCGGGTTTGGCGCATGACGCTGCGCCGCAAGCTTTCTCCCTCAACCCTTACTCTGGCAAGTTCGACCCAAGGACCTATAGACTTCAAGAGGAACCCAAGCCGCAGCACAGTTACATTGGACTGATAGGAATGGCTATTCTCAATTCGCCAGATAAGAAACTGGTGCTGAGCGACATCTACCAGTACATCTTGGACAACTACGCGTACTTCCGTAGTAGAGGACCGGGATGGAGAAATAGCATCAGACACAACTTATCGTTGAACGATTGTTTCATAAAGGCTGGCAGAAGCGCCAACGGTAAGGGCCATTATTGGGCAATACACCCGGCAAATATCGAGGACTTCAAGAAAGGGGACTTCCGAAGGCGAAAGGCACAACGTAGGGTTAGGAAGCACATGGGGTTGGCCGTGCCAGATGATGAGGACAGTAACAGTCCTCCACCTAATCCACCTCAAAGTATTGGAACACCATCAAGAGGAAAAGTCCCATCATCCCTATGGGCCGATCTTACCGGCAAGAACCTCGTACACGTACCGTCATCGACAGTGTCTGTCTCGCCACCAACTCAAGGTAAATTCCTTAAATGTGGGAATTTTAAAATACCCCTGCAAATTCTTGATAATTAATTTGAAAACAAGCAGACTTATTTTTTACTTATTCTAGGAAATTGGCAATTAGGCTCGAAAATATGAAGTTCTGACTTGCCATTTAAGACTAAATGCGTTTTGCTAATTTGGAACTACTTGGTCATATTATATCATTGACAAAAATTAAAATTTTCTGTAATTAACAGAATGAAACTACTTATGTAGGCCTATATATGAAAAGTAATTTATCATAGCCCAATGAAATAAACGATGTTGCATTCCTAAACTTTCCAAAATTGACCCGTGAAAAATATATGCTTATCATTTTATAGATTTATACGAAATGGCACCAAGTTAATATGCACTAAATATTTTTAAATATAAATTAAGGCTATTCGATTTTCAAGCACAAAAATCATCAATTAATTGTAAATATCATTGTGCATACATTTAGCAACGCTTTTGACTTTCTGTTATAAAATATGGAAAAGTAGTTACAATTTTAGAAGGTATGGACTTTTGACACCTGAAATTCATTTACTATTTATTTATTACCAACTTAATTCACTCAACTCTTGTTGCAAACTTTACATAAATTTAGAAATACAGCCTTTTTGGTATTTTTTTTGAACGTATGTAAGGTATTTTGCCTTTTATGAACATCTTAAATTTGCCTTTCAAATTATGTTTCCAAGTAAGTTATATACTTTAAGAAATTGTTAGGAATATTAAAATATGCAGAACATAGGCCTACTTTTAAGTGAATATTTCACTACTTTTAGGCACGATGCAGCGAAACAACAAGCGTCAATTCGACATGGAGAGTCTATTGGCCCCAGATCCTGACCCTAAACGTGCAAGACTCAGGTTGCAAAGAGCCGTTGCAACCTGTGCCGCAAACACTGATGCCGAATGTTGCGAAGACGAAGCCTGCAATCAGGACCCAAACCGTTCAGCCGATGGAAGGGGTGATGGAGAGAGTGACAGTGATAGTGATGGACAATCACCTCGACTTCTCCACCAGAACCAGAATATCAACCAAAGAATCAGTCTGCCACATCAACATCAGAGTAACAGTGGACCGTGCAGCCGTACGCTTTGGTCACTCGCGCAATGTAACTCTATGCCTGGACAGAACGCATGGTCCGTTCCGGTTCCAGTACCAGTGTCGAAGCCCTTTGCTTACGCACTTTCCTCAGCAGCAGCAGGAAGTAGCTGTTGGGCAGCATTGAGTGCTGCGGCAGCAGCTGCTGCCGCGGCCAACATTTCCTCCGACATTTCCGATAACGCGCAAGCCGATGCACGTTCTGGACCGGAGTCAACACCAACTTCTAACACATGGATGGGGTGCTGAGTACAGAATACTCAACTCAATGTATCGTATAGAGAATTAATTACATGTCTGTGTTCAGTTGGAATGTTAAGGAAAATTTCATTTTGTTATAATCAGGCACCGGTCGATCAGTGCATGTAATGAGTGCCTAAGGCCATATAGGACTTAGGATAAAGAAAGAAATAAACAAAATATGTTAATAGTATGTAAAAAAACAACATTAGAGTGTATGTAATATTACGATGATATAATTGAATAAAAATGTTAAATTGTTTAATGCCTATAAATTGGCAGCAAATTCAATGAAAATGAAGAATATTAAAATCATTCTCAACAAAAAATGAACCAATCTCAGCACCAAATGCGCCATATCACACAAGAATAACATAAATGGTCACAACTCAATTAGCCTTAAAATGCAATTCATTGCACATTTCAAAAAATGAAATTTTGCAAAAGATTACTCTAAATATATCATCTGTAGGATGTCTCAATATAAAGTTAAAAGAGGTTATTTTTACCAAATCCGCTGATATTTCGAGGAAAGTAATATAACTTCCGTCTCGAACCCAATGGTTATATTCGCTTTGACCTTGAACGTTATCTTCAAGGTTATTTGTTTTCTCCCTTGCAATTTTGTATCCCATCATCAAATTATAACCTACGATTTT
>WWPM01021085.1:0-10083 GCA_023279145.1 Glomeris maerens
TACGTTTCCCACTGCTTTACTGCATTCGTTGACCCTTAGGCCTTGCTAGTGTGTGAATCCCACCCACAATGGGCTTTTTCCCATGCATCGCCCTTACATAATCCTTACAGGACTGGCCCAATAGCCCAATGTTTTTCCTGTGCAAATGGTATCAACCATTGCGGGTGGGGAAGGTTGCTGCAAGGCTGGTTGGGAAAATCATGCCAATGCAGTGTAAGGATGTTTGCCCACAGTGCCATTAGCATGGCCAGGCCGGGCAATAACTCCCTGCCTTGGCAATATCAAGGTTGGTTGGAAATCTGGGCCGTTACAACATGTATAGTGCCTTTATTTCTTTTGCTTTGTACAAAAATATGCTGGACTCTTCCTGCAATTTCTGGTAAAAATTCCATCTTGTCTGCAGAGAGTGAAGTGTTCTCACTGTTGTGATAGCAATTTCCACCCAGCACTGCTTGTAAACTGGCAACCAAAGTTGCTGATCAGGTAGTGAGAACTAGAAAAATGGTTTGGAGTAGCATATTTCTGAAACTATTGTGGGAACAGTAGGCAGCAAAATCTGCTGAGCAATTAAAGGTCACCTGGGCACCAGAGCAGCAGTGACTGCTTAGATGTTGGTGCAAATGGGCCTTCTGAGATCTGCTTTATTGTAGTATTTGTGCAAATAAGAGGAAGGGGAGGACTACAGCTTTTAGTCCTAGAGCACAGACACACTAGACTAGATAACTGAGACTTGAGGATGCTACCAAGACAGCTGCTCTTCTGATTTCATGGAGGAAGTGAGGCCCTTTTATATGGAATTTAACAAAAGGGCCAAGGGCAGGGCCAAACAGGATTACAAAGCGCATAGATACAATTTTACTTCCCTGTAGATGCAAGCGACATTTCCTGCCCTGGTGTTGGTATGCGGTACCAAACGACGGTGGCATTAGTGGTGGCGAAACACAGAAGCAACATGTGGCTGGTGAAGGGCTATGTATCAGACAAATGACAGTGGCGCTTTCCAGTGGAAAAGGGAAACACTACACATATATAGTATTTTGCAGTGTTTTGATATCCAGTTGTGATCTTAGAATTATAAGTCGAACATCCAGTGTAAAATACAAACAACTAACAATTAAGAACAATAAAGGTTTCTACCTTGAACACTTTGCTTTCTTTGATAGGCTTATTTTGGTGCTTTTACATAGAGAAAGCAAGTTCGGCGGAGTTTCATAAAACTATGGGCTTTGTTGCAGCTTTATCTTATTTGGGGCGAATTTGAATTACAGTTAACAACAATATTAACCTAAAAGCGGATTTATATAATCCTGGTTGTGCATAACATTATTGAAATGCGGAATTATCAGAGTAGACTTTCGGTGAAAATACGGGGAAAAACAGAACCGTCACACTAGCTGGATACAAGTGAGGCAGCAGAGATACACTCAGCAACAGGGTGTGCTTTTCATGGAAATGTGGTCGACAGCCTTACCTCCTATAGATGTAGCCGCGAAAGGGGTAGACGAATCTTAGCTGTCCGTCGCCTTCAACAATCATGACCACTGCTGGTTGATATAACGATTATTACTTATTTTCTCAGATTTCACAGAAGATTCCCTATTTTCTTTCCATTCCTGTTTGGTGTGGCAACTCTCTCCCATTCCTCATTTTTCTTTCCGAGTGTTGGCTGTAGGCAGGTTCCTGGTTTGCCTTTCCTAATTTCCTTCCATCATTCCCTATTATCTAGACGGGTGGGAGTTTGAGACGAACTGAAGGCAGACAAGGCATCAACACTGGGAGACACGATTGCACCCTTAAAGTTGCGGAGCGCTTTTATTCTGCAAATCTATTGCTCTGAACAGGAAAAAGGGCTGTGAATTCCTCACTATCCCCCAGGCTATCCCTGTTTGCTACAACCCTATTTCATACAGGAAAGACAAGAAAGGAATAAGGCATGTACATTTTCCTTTTCTTCTACTTTGACTTCTCTTTAGACACTGGATGTCTGCAGGATCGACTGCTTGCTGTACAATCTATAGGAATGGTTCAAAACCTGTCTCTTGGATTACAAATGCACAGTCTGCTACGAAGATAATCCAATGATCTCCATACGATTAGATTTAAAGGATAATCAACCAGAATCTGGATGGCAGTACACACCTAATATCTCCACAGACTCATCGATATCGAACATTTTTAGCTTTTGGTTTCCAAAAAGACTTTCTGCAATCGCCTCCATAACGTATGGCCAATTTGAAATTTTTCTTCTCAAGTGGAAGCTGCCACTTACCAGAAGAGCATGAAGCTGCTGCTGAAGTTGCAGAGAATGTTCCACAGAAGCACCAAACATCAAATCCTCCACACAGAAGTCTCTCATGAGCATTTATTCCAAGTCTGGCAAAATGATTTGATTTATTGTAGCCAGTAGATGGATGCATAGGACATTCGCACAAAAGAATGTATTAGTAACTTTCATCAATAGGATGTACAGGGTGACAATAAATAACTGCCTTAAAAAGAAAGTGCAATTTCGCGAAATTTGATGTATATAATTTGCTCAAACTTTGGGATTATGCAATAGCAACCACTAAATTTATTTTTCACATGCGCATTAAGTTTTTTTCCCAATTTCGGCCAAAATGGCGAGGAACAGGCAACAAAAATTAAGCGCTTCCCAAAAGTAAAATGAAATGACAAAAGACGGCTTACAAAACACTTTATGCACATTACAAAAACGAGATCTGCACTCTAAAATTAAGAAATCACGTGTTCGATGTGTCTGCTGCCATCACGTGCAATTGCGTGCCGCAAGTGAATATAAAAATTTCGAATTGCAGACTGTAATGTTGGCGGCACATCAAGTGCTTCAATTTGTGTTTGAATTGCAGTCTTTAACTCAGAAACCATTTTGGGATCCTTTAAGATTTCCCCACAAAAAAGAGTCACATGGATTAAAAGCAGGCCATTGTGGCCGGAACTGCAAAAAAAAAACTAATGCGCATGTGCAAAATAAATTTAGTGGTTGCTATTGCATAATCCGAAAGTTTGATCAAATTGTATACAGCAGACTTCGAGATATTACTTTATTTTTGAGGCGCTTATTTATTGTCAACCTGTCTGTGGGTGAGATGACTGAAAACGAGACACTAAATAACAATGCTAATGCATTTGTGTCGTTTTCATTTTGACTCGCATGCAAACTTAATAAGCCTTTTTGCAGTTTTGTACCCACTATCAGCTTATAATTGAGTAAAACTTGAGCTCCAGAATGAAACATTGCTTCCTTGCTATGCTATCCTCCTTGATGACTGTGAAGTGGTACGTGTGTTACAAAACGCAAGGCCAAGGACCTTCACCCCACTGCACCAGTTACGTAACACTCAGGAAAATTCCAAACTCCTTCTAGGAACCACCTGACCTGACTGACCTGAACCAGTTTCTGCCACCCTATTTAAGCCCTCGCAAACTCATTCCACCTGTCACTTTCACTGAGGACTTCTTCGCTTCAACATCGAGTTCCTGATCCCCAGTTTCTTCTGCACCTCAAGGTGAGGACTTCTTCGCTTCAACATAGAGTTCCTGATCCCCAGTTTCTTCTGCACCTCAAGGTGAGGACTTCTTCGCTTCAACATCGAGATCCTGATCCCCAGTTCCTTCTGCACCTCAAGCTCAAGTTCCCCAGCACCTCAAGTTCTGGTCCTCCTGAACCTCAGGCACCAAGTCCGGTCGGCCCTACCCAGCGGCTCAGTCGCTCAGTGGGGCGTGATAGAGTGAAAGTGACCAGCACCCATGTGGACATGGAACAATTACAAGCTCAAATGCAAGTCCTCCTGGCTGAGAGAGATGCGCTGGCTAGCGAACTTTCTACACCTCGGGCCATGTTGCAGGCGAGGGCCCGGCCTCACCCCACGGCTCGGTTTGGAGGCGGATCCAACCTGCAAGAGTTTCTGAATCAGATACGCATGATGCTCCGACAACAGGGAAGTTTACTAACAACTCACTCGGATCAAATTGATTATATTTCAATGCACTTAACGGATGGAGCTCTTTCGTGGTACACGGCCCTCTGCGCCTCCAAGGATCCCCAGGTTTCTGGACTGGTCGATGAGTTCCTGAAGGCCCTCGAGGAGCAGTACGGAGGGGTGGAGCAGGGCTACAGCGCCAATATGGCAATCGAAAGTCTAACCCAAGGGAAAGAAGCAGCTGCGGAGTACATTTGTCGTTTCCTTCAGATAGCTGCCCGGTCGACTTACGGTAAAGATGCCCTGGTCAACGCCTTTCGACGGGGTCTGAACCCAGCCTTGGCCGATAGAATTGCGCTGATGCCCCGCACTTAAGATTTACGAGACCTGCAGCGCCAAATTCTAGAAGCAGAATTGAATTTACAAGAACAGGACCGCGTCCGGAGAGGGCATCGACAGGGAAATTGGCCCAACACCTTTCCACAAGCACCCATAAGGAAGGAAAGGAAGCAGCTGGCTCCTCCCCACTCCAGTATCACAGCCAAGACACCCGGCTCTGGCTCTGGACTCAGCAGCGAGCCCCAGCCAATTGGAGGTTGACAGCCTCTCCCAGGACCCAATCCTACGAAAAGAATTTAGACGTAAATTGGGTCAATGCTATTATTGTCGCCAGGCTGGGCATCTGGTTCAACACTGTACTCAAAAACCCACCTCTCAGAACAGAGAAATAAACATTGTGGACATTTCTTGGGGGTCCTTAACCTCTCCGATCGTGGTGACGGTTCGGATAAACTTTCCCAACCGCTCGATCCCAGCTGTGGCCATGATTGACTCAGGGGCAACTGACAACTTTATCGACGCTAAATTCATCGAGAGATGCGGTCTTCCGATTACCTACTTAGACAAGCAAACCACTCTCGAGTTGTTTGATGGACACCCTTCGTCTCCCGGTCCTATTTGTCAGAAAGTAGCCCAGGTCAGTGTGGACGCTGCTGGAACCCGGGCAACTGTCAATTTGTTAGTAACTAAAATCCGAAAACACGAGGTTGTACTAGGCATGCCCTGGCAGCACCTCGCCAACCCAGAGATCCATTTCAGGTCTCGCACTATCCACACTAGAGACTCTACGCCGCCCACTAGTGCCCTGAATTTAGGGGAAAACACCGGCCCTAGCGCAATCGCCGCAGCCCCACTAGTTCCACCCGAGTATTCCGAGTTTTTGGACATATTCGACCCTGTAAGCCCCAACCGTCTGCCTAGACACGGACATCATGACTGCACCATGGACCTAAGGGAACCAGGAGCTAAACTTCCGGTCTCACGAATGTACCGCCTCACAGAGCAGGAGAAAAAGGAGCTTCGGAAATATATTGACGAAAACGTAGAAAAAGGGTTCATCTGGCCTTGGAAATCGCCCGCAGGGGCCCCCGTATTCATTGTGAAGAAAAAGGAAGGTACTCTGCGTCCTGTAGTAAATTATCAGGAACTCAACAAGATGACTATTCGAAATGGGGCCCCCTTGCCCTTGATTCCCGAACTTTTCGCGGCAATATCCGGGGCCCACTATTTCACTAAGATAGACCTCCGGAACGCATACAACTTGGTACGAATTCGGCAAGTCGACGAGTACTTGACTGCGTTTAAAACCCCATGGGGTTTGTTCGAATATCTAGTAATGCCGTTTGCACTAACCAATGCCCCCGCCGTGTTTCAAGGTTTCATGGATGATGTCTATTTTGACTTGCTGGATCGTTTTGTAGTGGTGTACATCGATGACATCTTGGTGTTTTCCTCTGATCTGAACGCCCATATTCGTCATGTAAAAACCGTGCTGACACGACTGAGAGAGCACCAGCTATTCGCCAAACCAGAGAAGTGTCAGTTCCACCAAGAGCAAGTAGAGATCCTTGGGTTTATTATCTCCAAAACCGGAGTTAAGATTGCTAGTTGCAAAGAAACCGCTATACAAGGTTGGCCGACACCCAACCCCCGGAAAGACCTCCAACGCTTCTTGGGCCTCGCGAACCATTTACGAGAATTGGTACCCAACTATTCTGAACTTGCTAAACCATTGTCTGATCTAACCTCCGCTAAGGTGAAATTCTGCTGGCGGGAAGCCGAACAGGCCAGCTTCCAGGGCGTCAAGAACGCCCTGGTGTCTCCGCTTGCATTAAGGCACCCCAATCCCGGAGATCCTTTGTAGTCGACACAGACGCATCAGAATTCGCCGTTGGGGCTGTCCTACTCCAATCCCACGATTTGTAACTGTGCCCAGTGGCTTACCACTCCCGCAAGCTATCCCCTTCGGATTCCCGCTACTCCACTCACGACAAAGAACTCTTAGCGATTGTCGACGCCCTTACCTCCTGAAGCCATTATTTATTAGGGGCGCGTCACCCAGTGACTGTACGAACCGACCTCCGAAATCTCGTCTTCTTCCAGAAGAAAAGACCGTTATACCAACGTCAAATCCGCTGGGCCCCAACCGTAGGGGAATTTGATTTCTCAATCATTCACCAGCTTTGAACTAACAACTCGCCCGCCGATGCCCTGAGCCGCCGACCTGATTATCAAGAGATTAAAAGAAATCAAGTCGAACAGATTCTTCTCCCCAACAAACTAATAGGAGAAATTGGCACTTGCGAGGACCAAGCTACACCCGCCAACGGGTACTATCATACGACGAGCAACTCCGAATCCTGTGTGAGCGACATGACTCCCCCAGAGGGGGACATGGAGGATTCCGCCAAACTCTTGATAAGGTGAATCGGGATTTTTGGTGGCTTAGGATGCGGAAATTCATCCAGGATTATGTTCGCAGTTGTGATATTTGCCAACGGAATAAGGCCGTTCGCCACCGGCCTTTCGGCCCCCTGAACCCCCTCAAAATTCCTAACAGACCTTGGGGATCCTTGTCGATGGACCTGATTGTAAAACTGCCTAAGTCGTCCCAGTTTGACTCGATCCTGGTAGTTGTGGATAGGTTTACCAAGATGTTACATTTTATACCATGTTGTGAGACCATAAGGGCCCCCCAGCTGGCTGACATCTTCATCACACACATTTTTCACCTATATGGGCTACCCGATGACATGGTTTCCGATCGGGGCCCTCAATTCATATCACGCTTCTGGGGGGCCACCCTGAAAAAGCTGGGGATCAAGAGCCACTTGTCCACTGCCCACCACCCTCACTCCGACGGACAAACAGAAAGAGAAAATTAAACTTTAGAACAATATCTTTGCTGCTTTGTCAACTATCTGCAGGATGACTGGGTTAAGTTTCTCCCACTGGCAGAGTTTGCCCTAAATAACGCGGTGAAGAACGCCACCTCGCAAACCCCCTTTTTTACTCTGTATGGCCATCATCCCAAATCTGACCTTCTCCTGGACCCGGACACCTCTCCTGGCCTCGTTCCGGCAAGCAACGAATTTGTCACACGAATCAAGGATTTCCAAACCTTAGTTACTCAAGAACTCCAACGGGCACAAGCAGCATATAAGGTTCTGGCAGATGAAACTCGCCTCCCTCATCATTTCCGGGTCGGGGACCGCGTATGGCTCCTGAGACGTCACATCTCCACCACCTGGCCATGCGGTAAACATGATCACAAGCGCCAAGGCCCATTTCCTATTGTGGAACAGATCAATGTAGTTGCGTTCCGCCTGGAACTACCCCGGTCCCTGACTATCCACAACGTGTTCCACATCTCCCTATTGGAGCCTTTTCATGAAAACGTCATCGCCGGCCGCGAACAACCTCCACCCCCTGCCATAGCATTCGAGAATGACACGTACTTTCATGTCATGTGGGGCGCATTTGTCTGTGTGCGAAAGAGATGCATATAGTGATGCGCCCCACGTTTTCCTTTGTAAATTTGAAATGGGTGCAAATTATTTTTTAATTTTTAGTGCGTTTGTAAAACGTGCTTTTTAAAAGGGTTTTTATTTCAGTATTATTTTAACTTTTTTAGTTATAAGTTATAAAAAGTTTTTGTGAGTGTGGGTCGCAGCGCTATCAGTTGTTAATAAAACGTTTTCAAGCGTCCCTTGAAAACTCTGTGCTAGTCGCTTATACCATAACCCCCTGGGTGGTGCTTGTACTCGCCAACGAAGCATCCGTTACGGACCGGTCTCACTGCATGCTCACTGCTGTCCAGGAAGGGGAGAAGTGAAATGGTGGACGCTAGTGTGCGTGTTCAAGAATGGATAAATTCGTATTGTGTTGGAAATAGTGTTGAGAACAGGACAAAAACTACGGAATATGGTTTCTCCCTTGGGAAGTGAGCTTTCTGTAAATTTTGATAGAAATAGGTGGCCGGGAAGTGGGTGAAAAGTCGGTTTCACGGGGCGCGTGCGGACAGACGGGCACACAGACGGGCAGACAAACACGACGGCAAGCTAAGTAAAACGTGTGAATAATAATAAAAAACCTTCTGAAATTGTAAAGAAGGAAAGCATTGAAAGGCTTTTCTAAAACTCAATTAAATTCCAACATGTAAAACTACAAAAGGAACTAGTAACCTATCACCGATATAGGAACCCACAATAATGCTGGGCAACATGAGTGACAAAGGCACCCTCACCATACATTTATTACACTAGGGTACGAAGTATAAGATTTAATTTTCTTATAGGCCTACACCAGAAAACTAGATAAAACTGGATTGCAATTACCGACATGGATAATGTTGGCAATTAGCCAATTTATAACGCACGTGCCCAGTAACTTGTGCAACAAGAGAGTAGGGGGGGAAGACAGAGGGAGGGAACAGCATATGCGGCACTTAAAATTGCAGCAAAGAAAAATATAAAAGTCAAATTCCCAGAAAGAGTACTTACTAAACAACTGATGACCAAAAATATTCTTAAACTGTGGATAACAATGCGTCTTGCCATTGCTAAGCCTGATTTACTAAGTATACAACAATTGAATTCACATTTTAGAAGGATATACAGTAGGACATCGATATAGCGTTGCGGTCAAATGCAATATTTTTCAACTTTATAAGCGGGATTTGTTAAATGCGGACTTTTTTGTTTTTTGCAATAAATGAAGTGGAAACGTCGCGCGCAAGCTTTTCATGATGAGAACTTTTTATTTTTAAATTTTAGAACATACTAATGTACATATAGTATACAGTTTACATAGTACATCTTAGGACTCGTTCTGCAGTATAGAACTTTGAGCTTTGCGAGTTGGCATGAGACGGTCGCGACCCATGTGATTGGAGAAATCAGGAGAGAGCTGGCTGCTGCGCAACCCACTGCTCACAGACAGTGATCCAGTGTATGTCTAGTCGCGATTTTGCTGCAGTCACCCCTATCTGGGTAGTGGAGACTGCCCCGCCGATGCTGTTAGTGAAAGTATACCTCTTCTGCTACTGTTTTATGCTTCAAAAACGTTATTTCGGGATGGGTTGCAGCAAAATATCTGCTTTATAAACGGGATTTCATTAAAAGCGGGTTCGTTATATGCGGGATTTTCTAACACTAAAAAGGTATGCTGAAGATCTGTTAAATTGGATTTGTATGTTATAAGCGGAAAAACGTTGTATGCGGGAGACGCTATATCGAGGTCCTACTGTAAGTACTTTCACTCTAGTTAAGCACACGCAACAAAGGAGAACTTCTGCTAATTTTACAAATGCATTTCATAATTTTGCTACCACCTTAGAACAAACTTATAGCTTACCTTCTATTGTGACATTGGCCATAAATCCCCCATAGCTGTGCGAGGAATCCGACACGAAATTTACGGAGATTTCGCTCAGGTTGCTTTCATGTCTCAGCAACTTCAAACGATCTGACCAGTTTCCACAAAGCTTCACAGATTCTTCACCATCCTCCATAATTTGGAAATAATCGTAAGAACATCTGTGAATTATCACAAAATGTGTAACACAAATATTAAGGAAATGGAAAGCAGATTGTGTTTTATCTTGCATTTAACAACAAACTGCAGTTCATTTCTCCACAACGATAGAGTTCTACGCATATTACATGGTTAAATATTTGTGCATTTTGTATCAGAGAATACTTCTAAAAACATTTAATTCCCGATTATCTCAATATGCTTCTGTGTTTCCACTGATACCGCATTTCGACAGTTTTTGTACTTTAATAATTTCAAAAAAAAAAAA
>WWPM01021092.1:0-18199 GCA_023279145.1 Glomeris maerens
ATACGGAACTGTTTGTGTATATTTCCTAACCGCTTCCACCTTCTTCTTCGTCTGAAGATTCCATTTTCCTTTTCGAAACTTTCTTGCTGCTTTCTTCGTCCGATGTCACTTGGGAATGTCCTTTTTCATCACTGCCCGACTTGTCGTCGTCATCCCTATAAAAAAAAGCAAAATAACAAACCACGTACATTTCTGCTGCGTTCCCAATATAAATCAATACGTATTTCACGTTATCTACTAACTTCACGGCACTCGGTTTATTTTCATCGTCGCTGGACGAATCATCGCTCGAAGAAATTGTCTCCTTCGAGATGATCTTCCTTCGCTTGCCGCTTGAATCGTCTTGCTTAGTGGCACGGCTGGTCCGACCCTTCTTCGGTTCCTGTCGCAATGCGGATGATTATTACCGAGTGACACAATGCGTTAGATTTCACTAGAACTTGCCCTTGGCTTGCGCGGCTTCCTTTCCTTTTTCTTCCCTTCCTTCATGGCATTCCTCTTCTTCTTCAATTTCTTGAACCCAGCCTTGGCATCCAGTTCTTCTTCGGCTCCCGGCGGCCGCGGCTCGGCGTTGTCCGCTTCGCTCGAGCTGTCGGTCACGAAGTCGTCCGCTCGCTTCTGCTTCCGCTTCGGCGCTTTCTCGTCCGGCATTTCCGAGAAGAAGAGGATGTTCTTGGTTTTCTCTTTGTACTCGGCACGCTTCATCAACATCTCTTCCTCTTTGCGGCGGCGTTCTTCCTCGATCGTACGCTACCAATACCCAAATTGGTATATTGCTTTTGTTACACGCACATAATTTGGAGGGCATTTTTACCCGTTCTTCGAGATGCTTTTGACGCAGCGCTTCGCGTTCTTCCTCCTGCTTCCGCCGCAACAGCCGTTCTTCGTCATCCACGTGTCGAGCCCTCGCAACATGGTACTGCGCTTGCGAAAGTAAGTCTTGACATTGTCTAGCGTGAGAACATGGTCAATTCAGTCTGTAATTTGTTAGTCACGTCCTATCAAAAGTACCTGGCTTCAGCGGCCGCTTGCGCCAAATCGTATTTCATGCGATCGCCGTGGACACTTAGATACTGGAAATATCTGGAAATCATTCAAGGCACAATAAGCCATACTTATAAACACAACATACAAACTATACAGTGCCTGTCCAAATTATTAGTTACGCTGTGATTTTTCGAATTTTTTGTAAATTTTCAACATTCTGTGCAATAATTTGCGTAGTTTATTGCAACTATTTACCACATTCAGTATAATAACGTCCTGCTAATAACTTTTTTACGTTTTAATTTGATTTACAGTTGGTTTAGTACTTTGTACGACCTCCCTTGGCTGCTATGAGAGCTTTTATACGCCTGGGCATGCTCTCTATGCAACTTTTAGCAAGCAATGCTACTGCAGGGTCATTATGCCAAACACTTATTAGTTTCTCAATCAACTGGGTTTTGTTTGAAATTCGATCTTCGTTCACTCTTCATTTCACCAACTCCCACCTGATCGATGGGCAAGATCTCAGTATTAAAATGTCAATACAGCAATAAATTACAGCTTTAGCATCCCAAACAAGCAATGTGTCTGAATATACAAGCAATGCAGACCGCCATTTTGAATTACAGTGTTGCCAAGTTATTAGCAGGACGTTAGTATACTGAATGTGGCAAATAGTTGCCATAAACTACACAAGTTATTGCACAGAATGTTGGAAATTTGCAAAAAATTCAAAAAATCCCAGTGTAACTAATAATTTGGACAGGCACTGTATACGTAAGCTACCTGTGAGCTAGTCCCAATTCATGGACAGCTTGCAGTACAGTCTTTAGGTTGCTTTTTTCATCTTTCAGGATCTGCGTTGCCAAGCGTTGCAGTACGAGAGCGATATTGTACAGCAGAACGGTGTCGTGAGGCGCAACACGTCTTGCCTGCAACCAAAAACACCCAATCAATAAGATGACCTTTATTTGCAGTGTAAATAAATTCCACTTGCTTTCAAAAAGGTTAACTTGCACTCCTTCAGTTTGCCGCACCGGAAGTAAGCTCTGGCAAGGTAAACGAGCACCTCTACGTTATGATACTTGTAGAATTTCTTCAAGCAATTCTCGTACTGGGAAACGAATTCGTGATAGGCGCGTGAAGTTTGTTGCGAGAGTTTGGACTAAATTATCTATTTGAACGCGCATACCATCTGCACGGCGCTGACGTATTGCCTCTGCTCCACGTAAATGTGAGCGATATTAAGCCAGACGTCACTGAAATCAGCCGTCGCTTCGCGAACTTGCGCAAACACGTCGCGGGCTTCCGATATGCATCCTTTTTGAGCTAAAATGGCACCTAAATACGAGGAAAATCTCATTCTCAAATGAATGCAGCTGTAATTTCACAATCGATGCAGTCCAATTCAGAAACCTATGCCGTTAGCAGCCCAAATATTTCGCGGATCATTGCGCAACACTTGTTTATACATGGCCAAGGCTCTGTCCTGATGCCGTTTTTCTTTCTCCTTATCCTTTGTTGGTTGATGCAATGTTTGCAGCCAGACATTGCCTAACGCGATAAGCGAGTACGCATCGTTGGCCATTTCGGGGTTCTTCAGGATGCGTTCGAACTTTTTTTGACCAGGTCCCCATTCTTGTTTCGCCAAATGAAGGCTTCCAATAAGTGACCATGCATCCGGATGATCCTGCAAGCAAACGTCTCAAGTTTTCATAACACGTACTACGAGGCTTGCATCAAGGTTGGACTTAACCTGATTTATCTGCAATGCTTCTTTGAACCAATCGGATGCTTCGTAAATCTGGCCTCTGTCACGTGCCATGCAGCCCAGTCGTAGGTAACCTTTTACAATATACGGACATCGATTTAATAATCATTAAAGGTAATACGGTAGACTAATTGAACTGACAGTCGATGTAGTTCGGATGCTCGCGAAGGATGCTCTTGTAGAGATGTTCGGCTTTGTGGAATTGGAAGAGAGCTTCGTAGAGACGCGCAAGGTTATAAGTGGCCGTCACGGAAATACAGTTGTAGTAAGTTTCATCGTGGTGAGCTTCGTTTCGCGATCTGTCCAGCGACACCTCGTAGTATTTCTGTAAACGCGACGCAACGCGATGAACGGTTCATTCTTGGTGACGCGTAAATAATGTGTCATGTCAATAATATAAATCGGTATAATTTCCCGTAGCAACATGCACATCTGTTAAATTTGCAAAATATCTCCGCAATAAATCCTAATTAGGCTAATTGAAAGTTGACAATTTGCTACCAATGGATTAAAACTCCAACAAACCTTTGCTTCTTCCAAATTTCCCAGACGGAAGTGAAGCGCCCCGACATTATTTAAAATTTCTGGCGGCACATCAGCTTGCACTTTTTCCTTCAATATACGAGTGGCCGTTCCGTACGCTTGCAAAGCACCCTTTCCCGTAAAACACAAATCAGCACCGAAAGCATGTGCAGGTTTCAATTTAGATTTCCAATACCTGTATGTCGTACTGCTCCAAAATCTGCGCCAACTCAATCCACGCTTCGATGTCGTCGGGAAACTGCTCGGTAACCTTTTTCAGATGAGCCTAAATCGTGATACGTCACTCGCTTTATACTAGTAGTACACAATCGGGGTGAAAAAAATATCCGTGCGTAGCACATACTTTGGCAACATCTCTTTTCGACTGGCTGCTTGTGCTAGCGTACAACGACCCTAAGATTTTAATAGTCTCGTAATTTCCAGGTTGAGCCTTCAATACTTTTTCAAAGCACTGAGCAGCCTATGAATACGAAAAAGATGAATTTGTGTAGTCTACAATGCTATCAATTCATTAATAACAGTTGGATACTTTATTATGAACAAGGAGTAATTATTAAACAGAACTTACAATTTGCACGTAGCAAGAAGTAAAATGCTAACATTGCGACAATGCGTTTTACTATTTACAACTTCGCTCACATTTTCCATATCTCCTCTGTAAATGTACATCTGCCCCAGACCGAAGTGCGGCAGAACAAAATTGGCCGCAGCAAACTGCGTCGCTTGATAATAGTACTGGAAAGCCTGATCGTAATCGCCCTGTCCAACAAATATACACACTTTTTCATGCACACTGGTAAATCGCCAAACTTCTAACAAAGCATTTGAAACCAGTGTACGAGTACGAACTTGGATGTGAAATGCTCGAGCAAGTTGATGGCAACTTTCAGCCCGCATCGCTTCATTCTCCGTGTTATGAAACGCGTGTAATGCAAGATGCTGAACCTTTTGATAATCCTGAATTCCGAAGTTAAAAAATGACTGTCTGTTGGGCCATAATATATATATATACAAACACAGTTACCTTCTTGAAGAAGAAGTGGTTAGCAAGGTGATTGAGAACCATCGGATTAGTGGAGTCGATTGTGTACGCCGTAGATAATTTCTGCACTCCCGTGCGGATTGTATCGGTTGTTTTGCAGTTTAATTCTAAAACTGCAAGGCCAACCAGAGCTCCAACACACTGCGGATCCAACTGAAGCGCACGCTCAAATGCCAATCTGGTGGGCAACAATTCAATAAGTTTTATTGTTATTTTATCGATGGGGAAAAAAAAGTACAATTCAGGGTTCGCAGCATATTTCAGCATTTTCCCTGAGTTTTCCAGGTTTTCCTCGCCACTATGAATCCTGAGAATGTGTTCTTGCGAAACTCACTTGGCTTTATCTTGTTTTCCTTGCTTTAAGAAGCAATGCCCCATGCCGAGTCGAACAGCTGCCGGACATTTCGGATTGGTACGCAAAGCTTTCTTGTAGAAAGTCAACGAGCCACGGAAGTCCTTCTTGTTAAAAGCGATACACGCTTTTCCAAGCAGCGAAGGAATATTGTTGGGAGACTAAGATGTAAATAACAGTCAGTTTGTATGTACGAAGATTCGCACGCGTCCTACGCAAAGACTTTGGCTCAAAACCTTGCCAAACCCATAAAATAAATATGACTTAATATTGGAGAAATATATGTCTGAAACCTGATTCAAGACAAAATTGAACTGCGCATCCGCTTGGTCCATTTTGTCGCCTTCGAGAAGACACAAGTAAGCTCTTCCGAGCAAATGGTTTTGGTCATACATAATGATCTTGTCTGCGGTCGTGTACAGTAACGTGGCTTTGGTGAACAATTCTCGCTTTTTGTCCTTGTTCTTTTCCTTGTTAGTCTGTTGGACGTAGTACGCTGCCAGGGTATCCAATGCTCGCATCTGGTCCTTCTCGACATCGCGATACGCAAAGCTGGCATCGGTCCTCGAAGTCTCCAAGATTTTGACAAATGCCTCAGACTTCCCTTGTTTGTGGTATTCCAACTGAACATGAAATTGAATGTTGTGTTGACGTAAAATGAATTACATTGCGGCAAAAATGATAAAATATATGGGGAAAATTCATATTCCGCAAAGAAATCGTTGATAAAATTATACAATCTGCTAGTTGTTTGTCACACAATTTGTAATCTCGAAATCCTATTGGCGGTTTACTGCGCATTTGCATCTGGTAGCGGTTTTGACTGGTAGTTCTGTAGCGGTTCCGCAACTGTCAAATTTTGACAGAACTACCAATCGCAACCGCTACCGCACCCAAAAAATTACGCATACATGTGAATACAAGATCCAATACGAGATTAATAAAAAAAACTTCGCAGGGTACGAGAAATACGTAGAAATGTTGATTTTATACCGCCAAAGTGACCCATAAGTGCAAAGGCGCTTGTTCTTGGCGCAAAATTCCAAGTACTTCTTCTCCATCTGGAAGTTGTTCCAAATCCAGCTCTATCACCTAACACATCGTTTCAATCGATAAACATGCCGACATCACTCCTAAATCTCAACAAAACTTACTTCGTCTGTATCCCGAAGCGGGATTTCAACAGAAGTCGCCATGTTGGATGGCGTTCTTGGCTTCCAAGCATCAGTTTGAATTTGGCGCCGCTAGATGGCGCGGTCATTACATTTTTTGCGGGAAATTCGAACGAAGTTTAAACTTGCATCCATCATCTCGATATAAACAAAATGACACAGGCAAAATACAAACATGAAATCTCTGCAATGATGTCATGGTAGTTTATTTATTTACAGAAAATCTCGTGTATATGAAAAAGAAACAATACCGGGAACTAAAAATACAATAAATTTGCATACGAAATGTACCGAATTGAATTAAAGTTTTACATTAAATTTTCATTGATATAATACAACTAAATAATGATACACATTGTTAACAAATTCTTCCCTCTTTTGCAACTTAATTGTCTTCTGCAAATTTACTCCTGACAAAACTAATCAGATTTAATAAGTTGCAATTTGACTAAATTCATATTTTAAAATCTTTATTGCGTCTGTGAATTCAAATTTATCAGCCAATTTGTTTCTCCAAATATGTCTGGATTTGCATTGTTGATTCAACTCACTTCGGCGAATCCAACTGTTAATAGGAATTGCATCAATATACTTTGTCCAATTAAGAAAGTTTCAACAAAGTCTACATCCCTAATTGATTATAAACTGGTGGTCAATACACATGATCATGTTATTTGTATTTTAATAACATGAAACTTCACATCATAAAAGTCTTAAAATTGGTTCATCGTTGAAAGAAACACTACAAACTTCTTTATTATATTTTCAAACTAGCAAACATCAATCGACAATATTGTATCCTGCCCAGCTGATAATTATAATTAATTTAAGTGATCTCAACCATCAAACACTATAAAATGAAAATTGGCAATTCTTGCATGAATAACAAAAAAACATCAAATAGCAAATGAACTATTTATGAAAATCAATAGTCCAATATAACCTTGTCAATAGCAGAACTTAAGAGTATAGAAATTATAAGAAAATAGGCTGCTATATAGGTCTGCAAAGCATCCAAATCTCATTTAGGCCTATCTTATTACGCGGAATTTGCATGCTGCACAGGATCCAAGGATGTTCTCATTGTGTTTTCCGAGCATTATCAATTGATTTTCTTAAAATCGGGCCACCGACGTCACAGCTAACATCTACTATATACGTATATAGTGAAGGTCTGCGGCAAATCATCGACCCAACATGGCTGCTGCATGGATCGATATGGGACACGGTTCAAATTGAGCTACTAAGCATTGCAATCGCCATGTTGCTGGCGTTCACACACACCACATCCACTTCTCGTATATTCAGTTGCATGCACCAGCCAGCCATTTAGCATATCGATCAACATCGGCCCATTAATTGCAGCTAGCATACGTGCATGGCACCCGATACACCTATTTGTGACAATTGCACGAAGTGATGGAGGAGGCCACTTCGTCCAGACCAGATGTTGTCGGTGTGCAAAGGTGGAAAGGAAGACGCAGTTTGCCTTATTGCAGCAACGACTCGACATCGATGACCGTGTCCAGCACAGTGCCAGATCTACCTACTACTACACCTACACCTAATAACCCTATCCGTTCAACGGCAAGTCCCTGCTGGTCACGTGACTCCGGCATCTCCTCATCTTCTGATGGTCAGTGCCATTGAAAATACATAGCCTATTGCACACTATACTGCACAGCACTATTGAACAAAACGGTGAAACATGATTTTCGACAAATTGCGCACAATTGTAGTTCATGCATTGTGATTGGCTCTTGGCTATACATAGTCAAGATTCCATATAGTCCATTCGCTTCGATGACACTGGGAGCCAATCAGAATGCAATGATTGCGTAGTGGAAAGGATATGGTAACGTTATACCTTTGACCTCCAGCAAACGTATATCAAGGTTTTTGAAAAACGACATCAAATTAGAAAGTTGTATATATGTTCATTACATTTGTCAAAGACATAAATGAATTAACATCTTGTTCCACAAACACCTTGTTATTTATTTTTATGTATACTACTATAGTTTCCAGCTATAGGAGAATGTTTCAGCAGAAAATCTATTTTTTTTGCAAAATTATCAATTCCGTTATGTTCCATATACAATACTTTATGCACAATTTTGCAGCCATTATAACCCATACTTGCGCAAAATCCTATAAAGGTGAACTGATATCGAGAATGTTTCGTAAAATCCCCTTAATTTTTAATCAGATACTACAGTACACACAAAAACTTGTAAATAGGTTTCTGAGTTTCGACCTCCTAACTGAATCACCCCACACATTACGTGTATTGGAGTAATAATTCAGTTAGGAATATTGATAAAATTTTAGTTGCTAATAACTCACCAACTTTGAATTGTACCTAATTTTATAAACAATTTTACACAATAAATCCTTCTGTATATATAGGCCTAACATATACTAGAATAAAATATCTAGAAAATTCCTGAGTGTGTTGAAGTTGAAAACATTTGTGTGCATATTTTGCACTTGCAGTGATGCACAACACCTTTCATATTTTGAGGGGTTAATGAAACCAGCTGGGATTGACTTTTTCTGCATTTTTAGGAACACTATTATCAATAAAATATTTTTTCTTTTACTTTCTTTCAACAAAGCAGTTTGCTTCAGTAAATAAAAGTAATAACAATAATAATAGTGTGCCACAGGATAACGCAAAGCCCATCCCCGATTTGAAATTCAAATTTGCACAAGCTTATGCTAATAAATTCATAAAGGCATATATAGGTAGGAAAAATGTTACAATTTGCGTTGCAACAATCCAGTGAAATTGCAAACAGATAAATGTAGTATGTATGCTGATGAAAACAATGTGGCATAACGGGAAATGAACACGGAAGTTGTTAACGGAAAACGCACAAAAAATGCATTCAATTTCATGATTAGTTATAATGCAGTATTTTTGTCACGCAAAGCAAGTTAAGTGAATATTATATAGACAAATTCACATTTTATCTAACACTTAATGGAAAATGCTATTCCATAATCACAGAACTGAGACATTTTCGTACCAATTTGAAATCTATTTCCGCTATTCACAATATGTTTAAAAATCCTATTCAGTCTTCCTAGCAATATTACAATAGATATTGGCAGGATTTCCTAACATACCAACTTAAAAATGCAAAATTTCAATTCAATTAGGTAATAAAGGAATTCCTACTGCTTACATTATTTTCTACGCTTATTTTAATGAAGTACCTAGTTGAAACATTAAGCTTTTTATTGTATTTTATTTGTATTACAACGTTTTGAATTAAGTCAAGATATAAATGAGATGCCTTTCCCTAACTATTTTTAGCAATGGCAGCCATCTTGGCATTTCATTATGTAGGAAATCATCTTTTGTTTAGGTTTCGAAATTTCTCCGGTGGTTTATTATTATTCCCTTGATAGACCCTATTGCAATTCCTCCTTGTTTTTCCTTCTAGGGACGTCCTTGCGCAAGGGCCGATGCCCTGCTCAGTTCCCCTATAGTAATAATGCAACAGACCGGTTTTTACCCCCTCATAAGACCATCCCTATCCTCATCACAGGAGGGGGATGATGGGTATTTAAAATTATCTTTAGTTACAATAGAGAGGAAGTTTAAACAAAAGGCGTATTTCTTTTTCTGCTATTGCAATGCATAGGGGAGCATTCATTATGTACGTTCACCCATATAAAGCACAACAATAATGTCCAATTAAATGGCAACTTCATTGATGTACATATATACATTCTATACAATTAACTCACAAAACTCCCGACCAACCATTTTAGGTACGCTTACTTATTACACTTTTAATAGGTCTGTTATTTTACAATAACCATTTCCAATTTTCACACTTATTATCGCTTTTCAAAGTACTACTACTATACTAACTTTATCAATCAACCGCAATATAAAGGTTTCATTGAATTTCCGGTTGACATTAGTATATGCCAACCTATTCAAACAAAACTATTCCGGCTATTGCAGGTTAAGCAATCACAAGGCAACAACTGCTCAGTTGCAGACAATACGAAACTGCTCGAAAAACGCATTCGTTTACATAACAGTGTTGCACTTTGCCGACGGAGGGCGTTACTGTTTGCCGAGCGCTGCCTGGCTTGGCCTGGCCTGCGTTTGAATCGAATTCGAACGAAACCACTTGGCAATGGCATAGTCATAGTCCACAACCCCCCTGAAACCCCCGGAATACGTTAAGCGCTTCCGCGTGGCGATGCAATGGGGAGGGATGACAAGGGGGAGAGGGAGATTGGGGTGGTGGAATGAGAGGGAAAAATAGAGGGCATTGACCCTCAGGTAGGCACAAGCAGCAATCGAGGTAGCCCAGACCTTGGCAGTGCACAGTGCGTTTCAGTCGCTTCTTTCACTCAGGATATCAAGCAACCAACCAACCATCCATCCATCCACCATGGCCGTCCGATAACGAATATTGCCATGGACGTTTACAAAATGGAACACACAGTGTTAACGGCCGCTATTCCCGGCCCTGGCCCTAACCCTCCTCCGGACGATGTGGTGAGTGAGCGTCCGCCACCGAGTTACGAGGACCCGGATGACGACGATGACCATCACCAACACCACCACCACCAGCAGTTCGCGTTACCCTTCTTCGATTCCTCCCCAACAACAACTTCGACACCTACAACGACCACTACCAATGGTCACCATCACAACTGCCACTCGATTACCAAGAAGGAATCTTTCGAGGAAAGGGCACCGTGCGTGTACGAGTCGAGTGACGTCACGCCAGACACCCTTTTCTCCGAGAAGGATTACGGCCATTACGACGCTTCCAGTCCTCCCCCGGGTCTCACCGTCCTTTACGGTGCAAACGAGTTGAAAAATCAGGCTCAGCACCATCAGCACATGGGCCATCAACAGCAGCAGCAGCAACAACAACAACAACAACATCACATACACCAGGGCCAGGCACTTAAAACGCAACCGGCCACTTCCACCACTAAGAATACGGCCAAAGCAGGTAAAAGAATTTGCACGAATATGGCGGCTTTGGTGAAGTGCAGCCAGTGACGTCACTATAAACCACGGCCAAAGTGAATGGGGGGTCAATGTCCTCTGGTTTCGCCGTTCTCCGATTCAGGGAAAGCATTGGCTTTTCACGCTGTTCCACGTTTCACCATTATTTTAATGCTGCAGCAAAGAGTTTTTTGTAGTTGTACATAGTTTGAATTACTGACACCAGATGGCGCTGGAAAAATAGCTGTTGATTAACTAATTAACTGGCAAAACTATGCTGGAAATATACAACAGGAAATGAGGGTGCAAGGTATTCGAAATTGTGACGTCCCCGTGGTGCATTCTACACGGGCACAAAACACGTTGTGACGTCATTAGAATGCATTAGGGTGCAATAGCTATCAACGCATTAAGATTAGAACAAAGCCAATGAATTGTGAGAGATGGTCTTTTTGCCGTTCAATGTTTCGAACATTTTGTGTTCGAATTTAGTTACGCCATCTGGTATCGGAAGAAAGAAACAATTTCAATGTTCACATATGTACTCGACCGTTATTAGGCCTATTCCTTGTTCCTCGTGCATTCAAAGAAAACGAATTACGTAGGGGCATAGAAATGTGGCAAAATGGCGGCCAAATGTATTTTTTCCTGCATAATCCTTACTGAAAAGGTGAGCTGTTGGCGTCAGTACTCACGTAACTTGGACGAAAGTGGGCCAAGTCGGCCTTGAGTTTGCCAGGGTCAATGTCCTCTCTCCCCTTGAACTTGAAATTTCTCTCTCTCTCTCACTCGCACACACCGTTCTACCTTTCCCCCTCCCGCCTGCGAAATGCACTCTCCCAAAGCGCCAGTAATTATTGCGAAATTCGGATGCCAAAAACAATTAAAATACTCGCTTAAAAAATCAGATCCACATCAATTTACCCATACACTTCGAAAATAATACTGAAAACGTTGGAAAACACATTGTTAATTGAATTGCAAGGGGGGAAAAATAGTAAATCATTGCGATAATTTGGGAAAATAACGCAGAAACAAATATTCATTATAAAATACAAGTGAATTTCTTTTTTTTACGCTAAAACAGTGTTGTTTACAATGATGGTTACCTAGCAGTACATAGAGTAAGTGTACAGAGAAATCCAGATTAAGAATAAAAACAAGTATTTGGAAAACAATTTGCAATTCAAGAAATTAAGTGCAATTAATAAATCGATTTAACAATTGACTTGGAATACAATATTTTATGTATAAATGTTGTTTTTCTTAGGTGCAAGAGCTGATGTTCACTGTCTTGAGCGTAATAAGAGTGAGAAAATGAAGCCAAGAAAATATAATAATAAGAATGGCAATATTGAAAGATAATAAAGTTGCGCTCGCAATGGCTCATGGGAAAGCCAGCTCTAGTGTTTTTAGCCTGTGGCAGTGAAATTGTTGGTGGATTTTGCTGCAGTTGGAGGTCATTGACCTCAGCCACTCTGCAGTTTTGTGCAGAGCATTTCCTCAACCAACGTCTTCTCTTATCCACCACCCCTCTTTTTCTTCACTCACCCGTTTTCCCACTTGTTATTGTCTCGTTTTTCACCGCCAACAAAACAGACCCGAAAAATCCGCCATTTTTACCTGCGAAAACTGCGCACATTTCTACATTTTAACTCAAATAGCCCTTACAAATTCCCTCAAAATTATTTATAGGTATAATATCAATGTAGGAACTCTGAGTAAATTTATAATGTGCAGAATATTAAAAGAACGCAAATTTTACACCTGTAAAAAGCTAAGCAAATGCAATTTAAGAATATAAACTTGGAATTTAACAAACTATGCAGGTGCAGAAATAGGAAAGAATGTCAACAGGTTCAATAAAGTAGACAGAAATTACCAGGAAAGTATAATATCTGCAGAACAAATGCATAAGTGGCTAAAGAAAAGTTCAATAATATCAACTTATTTCGCCATAAAACATACAGAAACTGCAAATTCCTACAGAACAAATGTAGAACTTCTCATCTTTAACTGTACCTGCAAATGATCTGCATGATAGAAATTTTCCTATAAAAAAACGAAGAATTTCTGCAAAACATCTTAAGTACTAGCTCAAGAACACATTTCCATCTAAAAGCAAATAATATTCTGAATAACCAACATTTATCCTTTGAATTTTGCAGAAATTTTTCTAAATTCCTACAGATTATCTGCAGAATTCCTGACAAAATATTGCACAGTATTTTTTGTAAATGGATGAATTCTAGTTTAATGCACCAGTGCATTGAGATTTTTTTTATATATTTCTTTTTAATGGTAGATTTTGAAACAGATCATGTGGGAATTTTGGAACAAGAAATCTGCTCAGAATTCATGCATTTCTTTTCAATTGATACAAGTTCGATGGGGTCGACTGCAAAATGGTGCACATACACTCGGTATTGGAGGTCGTTGAACTCATCATTTCTGTTTCCCGCAACCGCTACACGGTCAGAATAACAAAAAAAAACCCCGGCGATGAAATAAAGAAAAATTGCATTCTGGATTTTGAGAAATGCCAAATGCCCACAGGCAATATGCACAAATGATTTACGTGTTGTGTAATAAATATACACACCCAGTACTTGTACTATGTATCTGAATTAAATAGGTGTTATCAAAGTACTATGAAAAGAATGTATAGTATTTATGTGAAACACGGAAATAGTAAAAATCACTACCAATATTATCGACGGAAATCGCTAATAAATTTCCGGAGGGAAAAACTGCATTTATATTAGGATAACAAAAAACTTCTGGTAATTCAATATAAGTATTTGATGCATTTCAAATGGGGAATTGACAAATACATTGAAGGTAAATTCAGGAGATCAATTTACTGCAGTTTAAAGAATAATTACGAAATTATAACATAATTAAATCGATGGAAATATTCGAAAAAAATTAAAATGGTAACAAAAATTATGAAATACAAAGTGAAATGTTGTGAAAATTGTAAGTTTCAAGTTACAAATGTATACTTGATTTTAGAAATTTAATGGTAAAATTTAAATTAATACAAACTAAAAATTAGCAGCCAACCCGAGCAACAGTTATAATATTTAAATAACATCAAATTATATTTAAAGAAATGCATTGCTTGGTTACATTAACTACAGGTAATTCCGACAATAATTTCCACTACACGTACCATTGCATATTTCGGCAAGTTAATCTTACTTGAGTGACAATATCCAACAAGGAAGTCGTAAAATTAATAAGGAAATTGCGGTAAAATTTCCTGGGGGAAAAAACAAAAAAGTCCAGAAAACACAACAGTTCTTGTATTAGACATCGGTTATCTTGTCATTTATAAATAATCGGTCCCTTGTCACTACAAAAAAATAAATGTTTATATTAAAATAGATTTTATGCATAATAGTAGTACAATATAGAAATGTTGAGATTGTAAAACTTGGAACTCGGTCCATCAAAATCTGAAGAACGACCAACAAGAAATGAATGTCATTCAGTGCCATCGTTTACACGGGGATAATATGCATGAATGATGCAGTAAAAGGAGCAGGAAGAGAAAGAGATAGATAGAAAAGAAAGGAAATGAAATGAAGAAAAAGCGTATAAGAAAAAAACCTCGAGCGGATGAGTCAAAATATGAAAGGATGAGGTTTGTTGGCGGTTGCAGGACATTGACCCGAAATCCGCCTTGACCCACTTAGTGGACATTGACATTGGATTCGCAGTGAAGCAAATGCAAAAAGGGTTATGGAGCCGACGCGATTCATCGATTAGTTGGTCGCTCGGCGTCGACTGCCGGCCCAGCCAACACGAGCGCACCGTTATATTGGGCTGTTCGGGGTGAACGTCCGCTCAGTCGAAGCGCCATTACTAGGTGAAAGTAGTTCGGTCGTTCACCTCGCCTCCAGTCCACGTGGATACGCAGCCGCAGCGTTCGGTTTCGCTGGTGACGTCACGCGCGGGCTCGGCTTCTCAGCCAATACGAGAATAACGGCGTTTCCGCACCGAGCCGATTGGTTGGCCCTGACCTTCGTACTATATGCGCGCGCGCTCATTTGCATATTTACGCATCCGCGTACGTCACCATTGTTCCCTCTTTAATACCAAATCACTATTCAAATGCAAAAGTACTTTTTTGCAGCTGTACTCTTGCGGAATTACTGAAACAAAAATCCAATTTCGATAAAATGGCCATAGTTGCTAACAAATCTCGCTCACAATTATAAAATTTGTCCATCTTTTATCAAATGTGTGTCTGTGTGAAATACGAGATATATTTTCAAAATTCTCTACCTTTCCAACTTGATTGTAGAAGTAGATATGGTTTAGGAGTTAGGGCACTTCGTGTCTCTTTTTGAAAATCTGACAAAATAAAATCATCGTCATTAATTTATTATGCCAAGCTAAAAACATGAAATGGAGTATTAAATAACAAAGTATCCAATATATTTATAAAACCAGTAACTTATTTCCAACGAGACAAACAAGATAAACCCGCAATTCAACACAAAACCTTGAATATAAACATCTCAAACAACAATATCAATTTACTAATTACATTTGGCCTATTTGTTACACTGTGAAATAAATTAACCGTGAAATAAATCCAATTATTTATCACCATTATCATTGTCTTTGCAGTAGTCGGTATCTTCATATACAAACATTAGTATTCATTCATCCCTTGGTATTATTAGCATTAGCAAGTGAAATCATTATTTTTAAATCACCAATTATATTAAGAACAAATTGGGGCATTAATTATATAAAGGAGTAAAATATTGATTCTTGGTTCTGTAGTGGGAGGAGCTAACTAACTTATTGAGGAAGAATCCCAGCTTATTCAACGAGTTCCTTATGGTTTTTTTTTTACCAGCCAATAGAAACGTTATGAAATTGGTCAAAATGTACTATAAACCATTCAAAAGAAGTTGAGAAAAAAGGCGTGGCATACGCGGTGCATGCAATTGGCCACATTGAAAAAAGGCTTGTCTTGTGGTTTCTGCTGCCAATCAGGATACGGGAATCTATACTGCTACTCACGCCCACTTATCACGTGGTTTTCGCTATCCAATAAGCTTCGAATATGGCCACGCCTTTTTCCTCAACTTATTTTGAATGAACTATATCATTCATTGTACAATTTGCCAGATTTGAGCCATATTTCAACAATATTATGTCACATTAATTGTGTTTATTCGGTTATGTTAACAGACCAAAGCTTTGCTGCACCGGATTCCAACAGTAACACACCGACCAAGACATTTATACCATGTAAGGTATGTGGTGACAAAGCATCTGGTTACCACTATGGCGTCACATCCTGCGAAGGATGCAAGGTAACAACACACACTTAATAATTTCACTTTCCTCCCCTCTCTCTCTGTGTATTTTTTTTCACTGCTTTTCCCCTCAAAATCTCCCTGCAGTGCCCCTTGTGTTGTTATGAACAGTGTCACTGACCCTTAGCTGTTGTATGACGTCATTAGGTACCTTGTTTGTCCCGACCAGACCAAAGAGTGAATAAGATTTCGATCAAGATGTCTGAATATAGCACAATTTTCAACACTGCACAATGCCAATAAGCCCCAGTTCAATTCAATTCAACCAATCAAATTGTACTTAGTACTATTTTTCAATGCCAAACTGTTCATCCTGGAGTAAACTAGGAAGCAAACAATTGCTACACACAAGGAAGAAACTTGCGCCCTATTTTTTTCTCTCTTATAACTCGTACCACACCTTGAAAAGAAACTGAACGAGGGAAGTTCATGTTTAGACAACAGTGTATATAAAACAAACTGGATTTTTTTTGGTTTCCTTAAGCGATTGTACAAGTACAGACAAATATTCAAGGGCTTTTTTGAACACATCATTATCTTAGAAAGTTATACGGGTTCCATACACAACATCCAACAATTGTTGTTTTCAAATATAGTATTGTATCCGTGAAAGGAAACGTTTACAGTGTTTCATTCTCACCGAGATATTTGATTGACCGCAATGAAAAACGGAAGATTAACACAATTTTTCCCAAGTGGAAACGGATATTTCAATACCTCTTGACAATTTTTTAGTAAACTTGTCGGGAGGTAAATGAAGATTTCAATCTTAAGAATTTCTGTACATTCATGCTGATAGAATTTATTCCATTCATTCTGTTTCTGTTATTTATGATGACAATTTAAATAGCGGTTTCTGCAGAATTTCTGCAATGACTGCAAATAATCTGTAGAAAATCTACAAATATTTGTACAAAATCTGAAATTCTGAAAAATATCTGCAAACTATTAATATATTTTCTGAAGAAAATCTGCAGTTGCATCTGAAAATATCCTGCTACATTTTCTACAGATAAATACTGATTTCTGCAGATAATCTACAAAATTATAGGAATTTCTGTAGACTTTCTGCAGAAATCAAGGTTTTTCTGTAAAAAGTCTGCAGATAATTACAAAATTAAAGGAATTTCTGTAGATTTTCTGCAGAAATCACGGTTTTTCCGTAGACAATCTGCAGGTAATCTACAAAATTAAAGGAATTTCTGTAGATTTTCTGCAGAAATTAATGTTTTTCTGTAAAAAGTCTGCAGATAATCTACAAATTTTTTGGAATTTCTGTAGATTTTCTTCAGAAATCAATGTTTTTCTGCAGAAAATCTGCAGCATATTTTGTCTGGTGTATTGTTACAAAACAAGTAAATTTGCTCTTAATTTGTACCGTTTTAGCTGGTTTTCCTTTCATACAAATGTTAAAATTCGTCATTATTAGTTAATTTCCAGTAATCCGGCGGTGCTCTGGTCCCATATCTGCCGCGTTAACGAGGGAGGACTGTAGTGGATTGTGATGGATAGTATTTTTTTTCCAATAGGGCTTTTTCCGGAGGAGCATCCAGAAACAGATAGAGTACCGATGTCTGAGGGATGGAAAGTGCCTTGTCATCAGACTGAACAGAAACAGATGCCAGTACTGTCGTTTCAAGAAATGCCTGGCAGTCGGCATGTCTCGAGACTGTATGTATATTTTCCAGTCGCTACGCGCGCATTTAGTTGTCGGCTACTATTGCCTTAACTCTAAATCTCAGCTGTTCGCTACGGCCGAGTGCCCAAGAGGAACCGCGAGCGCAACGACGAAGCCAGGGTCACGCAGTCCGAAGCTGACCAGTCGGCCAAAGACGCCGAGAACAAGCAACTGGCCATCTACGACATCATCTTGACCGTTTCACAGGCCCATCACGCCAACTGCTCCTACACCGAGGAACGCATCAGGGGCCTCGTGAGGAAACCCGCAATTTTCGTAAGTATCGGGGTTCCACTTTCTTTCGCCCCACCCTGTATATATC
>WWPM01021093.1:0-11411 GCA_023279145.1 Glomeris maerens
GGACGGTGCGGGGCGTTGGGACCGCCGCGAGAGGATCAAGTGCCCCCAGTGCGGCTATGTGGCCAGGGGCACGTTGAGGCTGGAGCGGCACGTGGCGAGGGCCCATTCCCGCCAGGTGACGTACAAGTGCGGCATGTGTTCTTTCACATGCCGCTGGAACAGAGACTACTACTCGCACATGAGGAGTCACTTCGAGGGACCTCCGTTCAAGTGTGACACTTGCGAGTACACGTGCGACAGGATCCAGCTCATCTTGACCCACAGGTATATACGAAACACTTTGATCGCCATTCCGTTAACTACAATAGTAAACTGATGCTCGCGCAGGGTAATCCACGCGGACGCAGCGGTAGCAGCTGCCGCGCTGGCCGCGTCCCAGCCGCAGTTTCAGTGCGAGGAATGCAACTTCCGCACGAGGACCAAGGCGGCCCTGGCAGCCCATACTAGAAGCCACGCCTCCCATGCCCACGAGAGGCCCTACCGATGCGAGCTTTGCGGTCGCTCCTTTGCGTCACAGCTAGGCCTCGAGCATCACCTGAGGGCCGCGCACGGCCCTAACGCGATTGCGGCGGCCACTGCCACGGCCAGCGTCACGCCCAACACGTCGCCCGACCACGTGTTCGTGTGCGAAACGTGTGGCTTTGTCACGCAGTACCAGTCGCATTTGATCGCCCATCGGCGTCTGCATGGAGTCGTCTCCTCATCTCCGTCCGCAGTGGAGGCCAGTATAATACTTTTATCGCCTTTGATAAGCAATCGACACGTTTCGTTCTCCTTGCAGGTTTACGCCCACCTGGGCCACCAGGCGGCAGCTGCGGCGTCGCTCGTGCCACCGCCCGGCCCCGCGCCGATGCCCACGCTCAGCGGGCACATCGCTCCCGTAAGCCACACGATAGCCGTTGGGGCCGACGTGTTCCGCTGTCAGTTCCCCAACTGCGGCTACGCTTCCCCCAAGAAAAGTCAGCTGTCACAACACATGCGCACCCACACCGCCGTGCGCTCGCACGTGTGCGGGGTTTGCGGCCGGGCCTTCGTCGAGAAGAGCCACCTGGTGCGGCACGAGAGGATCCACCTCAACGAGAAGCCCTTCAAGTGCGACAAGTGCGATTACTGCAGCTCACGCCGCGACAAGCTCAAGGAGCACGTGCAAAAACACCACGGCGGAGCCGTGGGCAACGTGCACGTCGGCGGTCACGGCGACGTGACGGGTAACCAGGGGCATGGTCCCCGTGGCGCACACATCGCGCAGCCCCACAAGTCCCCGGCCTACAGACCACGCAAGCAACGCAAGCAGCCATACGATCCGGTGCCCCCTCCGCCCCCTCCACCCGCTCCTCCGACCGCTGCCGCGGCGTATTACGCCGCGGCCGTGTCCGGGGTCTCCGTCGTACCTCCCATACCGGGTTCCCGGGTTGGAGGTGCGGGCGCAGGAGGGGCCCATCCCCACGGACACCCTCACTCGCACCCACACACCCATCCGCACCATCACCACCACCATCATCAGAATCACCACCATCATCCGAACCACCAGTCGGGCAGCGGGGCCGGTGGCGGTTCCCACCTGGGCGGTGCGCAGCAGGGTCAGCAGAACCAACAGGGCACGCCGATGACCCAAGCAGGGTCCTCCGGGGTGACCGACTCGTACAGTTACGAGCTGGCTCAGGCTCACCACGCCGCCCACCAGAACCAGCAGATGGATGTGGACTCTAAAGTGCTTCTGCCGCCAGAGCTGAGCGTGCGCACCTTTCCCTTGGACCACCACCAGGGGCCCCCTCCTCCCCCTAACTCGTCGCAAGGGCAGAACACGCAACAGTCCCAGAACGCGCCGCCTCACTCCTCGCCGGCCCCGATGCCAGCGGCCCCACCTCCGCCGATGCCGCCCTTACCTAGGTCCCAACCCCCTCCAACGATGGTATTCGATCCAAGGTACCACACGGCGGCTCCTTCGTTCACGCACCTGCCCCCGGGATTGGACCAGCGCACTCAGCAAGCGATGCACAATATGAACGCTGCAGCAGCAGCCGCAGCGGCCCAAGGAGGCGGTAACTTAGGACACACGTCAGATTACAGTGGACTCAGTGCGTTCATGGCCCTATTCTGAATTTCCACTAAACGCCGCTTAGCTTAGTTTGGTTCGCATTGCGTAATTATATGTTGTTTTTTTGTATAACTGTAAATTTCCATTTTATTATTATACACAATGCTTGTTGTTTGTTGCCACATTGCACATGTTACGTAGCTTTTGTTTCTTGCGCAGAAAGAAATAAAAGAGCGATTCACTGCTACGTTACGCTTATTTTTACACTATACGGATGTCCCAAAAACAAATACCGAACAAGAAATTCACATATTGCCACCAAAAATCTGTACAATTTTTTCTCATAAAGAGTGAGAAATGAATAGGCCGATTATTAAATGCGCTGCTTCAATTTTACCACCCTGATACGTATTAATGACCGAGGGTCAAACAGAACTCCTTTCCATGAATACCGGGTATTTTACATTTATTTTACGTTTCATTCGCAAAGTGTGAAAGAAGTTTGTCTTACTTTGAATCCGGAAGGAGAATTGTTGGAATTGTTTCCTTTCTGACTGGACCCGATGTCGGGTAGGCGTTACTTTTCAGTCGAAAACCGGACGAAAGTGCGAGTTAAAATTTGAAAGTGAGCGCGCGTTCTATTTTTAAGATGGCGGCGAAGTGACTTCACTCAATTTCATTCGACCGCGATGGCGCGAAAATTCCATCTTATCATTGGTTGGCTGAACCTATCGTCTACTCTGGGGCGGAGCGATTAGCTACCAAATGTTTCCGCCAGATGGCGACACGTGCTGCAATAATTTGGAGCAGAAACTGAAGAAACAACCCGGTATTATTTGTGATTACGGCCGAATTAAAAGAAAAATAATGGATAAAATGGCGCCGATTCATTTTAATTTTCTTTTTGTGACTACGATTGGAGTTTTTGCTGGCATTTCTGTTTGGTTAATGCTTTTAATTAATCGTTACGTGCCTTGGCCGTACATGGATGAGGTTTTTCACATTCCACAAGCACAAAAATACTGTCAAGGTAATTTTACACAGGTAAGCAACGAAAATTTAATGTCTTCGTACCTGCGAATGTATTTGTCATTAATAAACGAACGATATTGCCTTTTAGTGGGACCCGAAGTTAACCACGCCCCCAGGGCTGTATTTCTTGTCAATCGGAGCCGTCGTTCCACTGGTTTCATTTTTCAAAATAAACGCATGTTCCGTTCTCGGTCTGCGTATTACGAACGTCTTTTTCGCCGCTTTCAACTTGTATCTCGCTCACGAACTCGTTTGCAAGATCCATCCTCCGGCAAAGGTACGCATATTCCAATCTGTTTGATTAGAGCGCAGGTAAGCCCCGCCTTACTCGTGCCGCCATCCAATCAGCACGCTCCGAACGCGTCCCTCCTGAGCGCGCCAACTTTAAATGTAGATTCTCTCGTTTCAAATGAGAAAACTCCTAAGAAATTGTGTAATAATAATTGTTCGTATGCGTTTTTTCCAGGAAATAACGAACACAAATCGCATTTTAATGAGTCTGAACATCTCGCTTCTCCCAACGCTTTACTTCTTCACGTTCCTTTACTATACGGATGCCGGGTCCACTGCGGTCACCCTCTTGTCTTACCTGCTTCACCTTCACGGTAGCCACAAGATGTCAGCTGCGGTTGGCTGCTTGTCCGTTTTCTTCAGGCAGACTAACATCATGTGGGTCGCATTCTTCGGCGTCTCTTGTCTATGGAATACGGTATCTGGGTTGTCTACGGCCAAAGACAGCGAAGGGTTCCGTGATAAGAAATCATCCCCCGCACGCAAAACTGAAATAAGGGTAATTTTGTTGTTTGTATATATGAGTTGCGTGAGAGCATTTGAATGATGAGCTAGTATTTCATCTTACAGGAAGTTACGTTGAATCTTGTGAGGATCTTCCATCAACAACGGCCGAGATTTTGGGCCATTTTGTGGTTTACGCTGACTGTTTGCTTCCCGTACATCCTCGTTGGGTTTGGCTTTGTGGTGTTCGTGTTTCTGAACGGGGGGATCGCTCTGGGAGACAAAAAGGCTCACGAAGCCGGTCTTCATCTCGCGCAAGCGATGTACTTCTTGGCCTTCTCGGCGCTCGGCATGGTCATGCACGTGTCACCGAGATCAATTATTCTTCGATGTAAAGGTGATTCAAACCCTTTCTGGGTTCATGCTAGATCTGGATGTCCAAGTTCAATTAGATGTTACAAATTTATATATTGCACTTCGCAGACACAATCCTGCAACGGCGCATGCAGATGTTGCTCGTCGTCGCGGCGGTGATTGCCTCGATTCACTGGGGCACATACGGGCACCCTTACATCCTGGCCGACAACCGTCATTTCACCTTCTACCTGTGGAGGAAAGTGATCAACCGGACTTGGTATCTGAGGTATCTTCTGGCTCCCATCTATGTCGCATCTTCGTTCGTCTTGTACGAAGTGACGGATCGCACCACTGGCACCTTCTGGAAGTTGACCTTTTGGGCTTGCGTCTTCGGGGTCCTGGTGCCTCAAAGGCTCATCGAGCTTCGCTACTTCACAGTGCCTTACATCGTACTGAGGCTGCAAGTTCCTCCTAGGAGCTCTTTAAGACTTATTTTTGAATTTGTAAGCGTGGTACTTGTTAATTTTGTCACCGTTTACGTGTTCTTGCAATGGCCTTTCACGTGGAAGGATGAGCACACTTTGCAGAGGTTCATGTGGTAAAAATAAACAATGTACGTATTTGTAAATGAATTTATTGCTTATATTTGCTATCAATATAATGCATTATTAGAACGGTTGTTTCAAGTCTACAATGTATGCTTGCGATACATGCTACTGCTGCTTAGCAAGAAACGTCTTACTAGCTATATTTCTTAAATTATCTGAATTGAGTTGCCGATTGCTGCGATGTGTGTGAACGGGGCCTGTGGCGCAATGGATAACGCGTCTGACTACGGATCAGAAGATTCCAGGTTCGAATCCTGGTAGGCTCGGGAATTGTTTTGTTTTTTATTTTAAATCTAATTAATTATTAATATTTTATTTCACATGCATGAAACGCGATAACCTCCAAATATGGTTGTCAATGAAGTTTAATATTTTTTCCCATTTTGATATGTTTACATCGTGACATCACAAAAATAAAAACCGAAATGATCTTAAACATATTTAATAATTGTCGAACATTGTTTTTTTATGCGGAACCGTCTCGATACAGCTTCAAACAAGAGTCGATACATACCGACGATACGCGTCGGTACTGCCTTCTAGAAGTCCGATATGTAAGTATCGATACACACGCTTTTATATAAAAGAAAAAACTATATGCAAATTTATCGCAAACTCACTCCTTGTATATTAAATTCAGCCCCTGGGCGGTGTCTAAAACTTGGCTAAGGATGGGGAGGGGTTGGTTTCGGCTTTCGGCAACAAAATTCATCTGCAAAACGTCCAATAATGGTGTAGTTCAGAGTTTAGCAGTTGATTTTGGTGGAACCACTGTAGTTGAAGCGCCGTAGGTTTGATTCCCACTTACCATCTGCTCCGGCTTTCAGCGCTGAAGACCCCGTAGTAAAATTACCCGGATGATCGCCAGTTCGAATATTCGAACGTCAGTTTCATCGCATATCGACCGAAACGGCGCAGTTTGAATCGGGCTTGAAGATCGTTTGCAGGTAAATGAACTATACTTTAAATATCGATTGAAAACAAAAAAAAAGAATGTAATATGGTAATTAAATTGGAACGATCAATAGGATTTTATTTGTCGTTTGTAATTTTCGGCCTACACTTGACATGTTTTCAAAAATATTCTACATAGCTGATTTCAAATATTATTCGCTAGGCCTGTTAGGTTTAGTAAATTGGGTCCTTGCAGCTATGTCCACATCCGTTGGAACAGCACAGCTGGCCTTCTGGGCATCCATCTTTGCCACATAGTTCGGCACAGGCCCCAAATGTGTCCTTTGGGACACTTGGGCACGTTTGGCTATCCACAATGGCTGCACGAAAATAATAACTCAAAATAAACGAAATCCTAATCTCCCATTCGCATATATTGTTTTCCTAAAATTGCATAATACCTTTCAAATAATATTTACAATAAACATTTAATATGAGAGTTATTCAAGGTGTTAATATCAGTTAGGCCTACATAAAACGTTAAACATGAAAACACTGGAAATGAAAGTGTATATCTACCATTTGGGCCGAAAACTGTCATAGCGAATAAAGCTGCTATGATTATTACTGTAGCCTTCATATTGATATTTCAGATTGAATTTTGAAAAATCACTTCGTTTATATACTTAATTCCAGAATTAAACATCCTGTTATTGCGTGACTAAATGACAAAAGCCCATTGAAGGAAATATATAATTGGTATGTACTATATGGTACCATGAAAACCTTTGTACATGAACGCATGGCATTGGTGCAATGTGACGTCATACTTTTGTCTCCATGTGTATTTTAAAATACGGTAAAGGTGTTCAGAAAATTGCAATACAAAAAATGATTTTTTAATTGCTTTTTACATACAATTTGCTGGTGTTTATGGATTGGATGGGTTCATGCATTCATATCCGCAACCGTTGAAGCAACAGACTTTAGTCTTGGGGCACCAACCGCGACATAACTGTATGCATGGGCCCTTTTCTGCGTCTGGGGCCAATACCGGGCACCTTTGGGCGTCCACTGTTGATGCACATCATTTTTTTTTAGTTTGTTATAGTATATAGTCGGTTCGCCAAAAAGTAAACGACGTGACGTCACGGATCGAGCATTTTTAATGAATTCTTATGACGTTCGCACAATTTGAAGTGAAAGTCTTAAAAATTCAGTGAAGTTGTTTGAATTGCAAGTGAAATTCTTCCCAAATGAAGTGAATTTGTTTGCAAATACATAAGAATTGAATTCTTGGAAATACGAGTAGAAATCCTACAAATTTGCAACATTCATGCAAATTCAAGTTAAATTCACATTCCCTATGGACATGTGAAAGTGGAATCAGTCTGTGACGTCACACTATCTGCACCTACTTTGTTCATGAAATTATTTGGAGCAATTTTACTAACCTTTTGGGGCGAAAAACACGGCGGAAAATAAGAGAAAGACGAATGCGGCTTTCATGCTGTAAGAAATGTTCATGACTGGCAACGAAACCAAATTCTCATATCCTGTTGTAGGTATTATTTATAGAGGCAATCTTATAGGATATCCTTTAAAGAAAACTTGGCTCACTTATTATTGTACGTGATGTAATAATTTCTGTATTTCATAATTAGTGAGTGAGACATACAGTAGTACAGCAACAGGTTGATTGTTATTCACTCAATTTTTATTTTGCATCTACATATAAGGAGTACATAGGGCATAGTGCACACTTCAGTAATCATTAACCACGGGGGCAGGTACAAATTGTGGGCACCAACTCGCAACATGTTGAGCAGTCTTCCTTACACTGCTTTTTGCAGTTGTCATAAAAGTTCGCAGGTTTATCTTTGCAATGAAAAAAAACGTCCAGAATATGTAGGCCTAATTGGGCTGTGATTCCTTAAAAAAACAAACAAATATCTGTATACGCCGTTCAAATACAAACTAGTTATATAGGAAATTCGAGTATAAACAGCAAAGATGCATATTTTTGTGACCCCATTCACCGAACTTTTTAGACGCACCATGTATATTTATACCAACCAACCTTCTGGCAAGGCGATTGCCACTATGGCAAGCAGGATGACCAGTTGAGCAACATTCATCTTGTATAGCCTTTTGCTTTAGTTGCAGTTGACAAGAAATAATAACACTGTGACTTTCATAATTGTCCTTTCTATATATATTTCACGAATTTTAATGACACTAATTAAAATGGCGTTGTTAAAATGCTTCTGAAATTTGTATGTGGCTAATAAATGAAAACCAATTTCCTGACTGCAATTATTATCGTTGTTATTATCGTCGTTAATAAATTTATGCATTTTATATCCGACCAATTTTATTATTGGAATTTATTATTATTGTAGTTGTAGTGGTCGTTAATTAATTGAAATGTTTCAATGCCGGACTATTTTAGGTAATAAAAGTAATCTCAGCTTTTCATTTGCCACTTGGCCAAAAGAAGAAAATATCCAAAAACATAAATCCTGTATAACAATTAAATACAGATATCAAGAGCAGGAGAAATTTTGCACAAGTAGTTTAATTTTACTCTGAATCTGTATTTCGATGAAAATAGGTGCTTTTACGATGACTTTTAATATGAAATATAATTAGGTAATTAATAGGACACAAGAGCCCCTGTGGCCTAATGGATAAGGCATCGGTCTCCTAAACCGGGGGTTGCGGGTTCGAGTCCCGCCAGGGGTTGTGCTGTGATTTTTATTTCGTGAAAATGCCATGGGAAAGTTGGAATTATGATCACGGAGTTAATTCTGCGTTTTGCGATGAACGACCCGATGTTATTCGGTGTTTTGAAAGTTAGGATTGGAATAGGAAAATTGGAATGAAAAACCCTAATTGGAATGCAATTGGAAATTTGGAACGAAATATCGTTTGTTGCATCCACCAGATGGCGCTATTCTTCTTGGCGATTAAGATTTGGTGTAAATCGGTGCTAAGTTGACTGGAAGCATGTTTTGTGTTAATTCAATGAAAAAAGTTGCTAATCTTGCGTTTCCGTAATTTTGCCATTATAAACATCTCATGCAAACACATAAACCCTAGTTGCATTCTGAAAAGTACAGGAATAACTTTTAAAAAACACTTAAAAACACGTGGGGAACATTCTGCTGCGCCAGTTAAGAGGTGTGAAAATTTCCCAAATCCAAATTTCCTCCATACTAAAAATGCATTTAAAAAATGACATGTCGCTGTGTCTCAAAACAAGAGATAATCTGTCATTTCTATGGTGATTTTTGAATTCAGCAAGTGGAAATACGTAATTAATTTTGGGACCTAACCATTTTAATTGTAAATTGGAGTTGCTCTTTTCGGTGACGTGTATAGGGCCTATGGCGCAATGGATAACGCGTCTGACTACGGATCAGAAGATTCCAGGTTCGAATCCTGGTAGGCTCGGGGTTTATTTCTTTTTTTTTAACCGTTTGAAATAAATAATCCTACGTAATTGAATTACGAGGTCAATCCCAAAAGTATGGTAAGTATGTCAGTGATTTATAAATTAATAATCTTCATTTTACAAGCCGTACAAAGGAAGTCTTCAGCTTTTAATTTACGTATTTCAAAAATCTTCGATCAAATACTAGTGAAACTCCGGAACTTCCCCTACACATTGGTACCATTATAACAATAATAATAATTACGACCTCGTTGCAATAAGCACGTATAAAATTTAAGGAGGATTTTATCGTCGCCATTTTATTGATTGTAATATGTATGAACAGTATATATAGAAATACAAAAAGGACAGAATATGAATGAATCTCAGAGTGTTATTGTTTCCTGTCATCTGCAACTGAAGCAAAAGGCTACGAGATGAAGTCCGCTACACTGATTACCCTGCTGGTCATAATGGCAATTACTTTGCCAGAAGGTTGGTATAAATATTCCAATGTTCAACCGAGTCACAGCATTATTGTTTATACAGCTTGTACAATTTGAACGGAAAACTGATTCGTATTGCCATTTCTATGTGAAAATTTTAATATTCATGTATTTTTTTTACGGAATTACAGCTCATCTCATCCGCCCTTTCCTTAAATGCTCACTCTTGCCGCCAGGCTTTCTTGACAAATGCCCTACGCTGTGTTCGCAAGACTGCCCAGTTTGTTGCAATAGAAGGTGCTATGGGTCATGCGCTAAGTACACCTTTGATGCAAAATAAAAATTGAGCTTTTGCTGCATGTTTCAATCAATTTAGTGGTGAACTATGTAGTAATTATATTTTGAAATACAGAACTTAGAGTACATCGCGTCCAATAAGTGAGCCAAGTTTTCTTTAAAAGGATATCCTTAATAAAATGTACTAATAACTTTATAAATGGGAATATAACTTCAATTTGTAGGATTTGTAACAATATACCGTAAATCCTCGATAATAAGCCTGTCTCGAGAATACGCCGGTCTCGAAAATAAGCCGGGTTAAATAATAAAAATTTGCAAAATAAGCCGGTCTCGAAAATAAGCCCCCTTTAATTGGATTACCCCATCTACACGACTAAAAAATTCATTAAACTTAAAAATTCAGTTCAGTTTTCATTTTCTATCATTGAAATCACAAAGAAATTGTTTCTTACAACTTTTATTTCTCACGAGAAATTGAGTTTTGCATATTGCATTACATAAACGAATCCGTGGTAACTTGATATTAACAAAATAAGCCGGTCTCGAAATTTAGCCGGTCTCGTAAATTAGCCTGGTCAAAAAGGAAAAAAATTAAAAAAAATAAGCCCGATCTTATTATCGAGGATTTACGGTAGGTACACAAGAATTTCATTTGGTGTGAATTTCACATGATATTCACAGATTTTAATAGAATGTACAAGACGTTCACTTCAATTGGAAAGAATTTTAGTCGAATTTATAAATTATCTTGAGAGAGTTGAACTTCGTTTCGCAAGCAACGATTCTAACAGTGATGTGGACATCCAAAAATTGTTATAACCCACAAAAAGTTTAAAAATTTAAAATATGAAATAACACCCGAGCCTACCAGGATTCGAACCTGGAATCTTCTGATCCGTAGTCAGACGCGTTATCCATTGCGCCACAGGCCCTACTTCTCTTGTGGAATTTGATGCAATTTTACTAACCTTTTATTAGGATAAAAACCGCCACGAAAATTAGGAGAAAGACGAAAGTGGCTTTCAAGTTGTAAGAAAAGTTCATGGACTAGAAGCGAAACGGAATTCTTATTCCATGTTGTATTAATTATATAGAGTTATTATACAAAGTAGGAAGTGATGTAATTTCTGTAAATTTCAAAATATAGTTACTAGTTCATGCTAAATTAGTAATTGAGGCATGCAGTAATAGGCTATTATTCACTCAGTTTTTATTTTGCATCCATAAGGAGTACATAGGACATATATGGGCCCTTAATTCAATAATCACGAGCAGGTAGCCTTGCACTTTCCTGTGCAACAACGTGGGCAATTTTCCACACACAGCTTTGGGCAGACTTTATAGGAGTTTGCCGCTATATTTGCGCATATAATCGCCTCGTTGTTCTGCAGACGAAATGCGATCCCTTAAAAGGCAAAAATACATATATGCATGTAAATTTACACGTAGGAAATACGATCGATGATGATGGAACCCGATTCAGTTCGATTTTTACTATACCAACCTTCTGGCAAGGTAATTGCCATGATGGTAAGCAGGATAATCAGTGTAGCAGCCTTCATCTT